>JAPMOR010012185.1:0-36517 GCA_026543865.1 Argiope aurantia | reverse complement strand
AACATTTTCTTAATTAGATTTTTCTAGTAAAATATTCCAGAATTTTTAAAATGTAGTAAAAGTTTTTTTTTAATGTCATATAAAGTTCAAAAGAATTATGTGTTCATCGAATGTCAGCAATTTTATTCCTTCTACGAATATAATTATTTTTTGAAATTTTTTTATCATAATACATTTAATTTATTTATTAGATAGAGTGGCTGCGTTCGTGTTAATATTTGCAGTAGCTAAAAATGTTTATATTTTCATTTTGAATGATAATTTACATGCTAAATAAGCTTCTGAAATATTACGTTTTTTGTCTAGTCTGTGAGTATAAAGAAGGAAATGAAAAATGTGTTATGAAACAAACTATACATGTCTATGAATTTTATCCAAAATTTGATACGGAAGAAGAATTTTTGTGTAAGGAAACATATACTTATTTCATCGTTCTACTTCTGTATTTTTCGGTTGCCAAATTCGCATGCATTTGGAAAGCATTAGATACTATTATAAAAATGCTTTGACTTCAATGATTTCTCGAGGTTCTGTGTATATTTCGCATACGAAAAGGATTATATTAATTTTATGAGAATAATATAGGCATTATGAATTTCGCTCTACACGCACACCTTTCTCGTCTCCCTCTTCAACTTTTAAATCAGATATTTTTAATGGATTTAATTTTAATATATGCAGCTTTTATGCAATAAATAATATAATAAACTGATATATAATATTACGTGTTTATGAGCAGTTACCTTCAAAAGGATTGGTTTCAGTATTTTACATGCGAAAAAAAAATTAAAGAAATTTGAAACTGAAAAATAAAAAAAAGTATTACATTTATTAATAGTATTAATATTGTTACGAAATTTCCGGGTTCGTTTGGATAGTGGAAGTGATATGGTGAGGAGAACGCTCAATCAGCAGGCGGCAGTAGAAAAAAAACAACGACGTTTATTTACACGAAGACACACAGGACAGCACAAAGACGATGACTATATACAGCATAGAGAAGACAATTATCTTCAGCCACGAGACGTGCACACAGCAGCACACAACAAGACTCTACTGCAGACAGTAGCGCACAGCTTAGTTCAGCACTAGCTTGACTCCGTCGCTGCTCTGCTAATCTCTGGAAGACCAGTTGTTTACCGTCTATTCCGATTACTCTCTCTGGCAGCTGCAGACAGCCTCCTTTTATAGGTCTCAGGAGGTGGGGCTAGAAGCCTCTCAACCAATCGAGAACTTTCGAGGCGTATCTCGGTTCCCAATGGACGGATCGGGAAAATTCTCGATGTTTCGGGTATAATCTATTTTGGCGCCAAAGTCTCCGAATTCGTCGCCAAGTTTGTCGCCTAGCTCTGGGACCTCCGACGCGACACCCGGACTCCGTCCAATACAGATGACTGTAAAGCGGTCTTTCTGATGATGGAACCAACTATGCTGGGAAGCAGCATCGCAGATTCGTAACGATATGTTAATACAAAATCTGCCTTTTGATTTGGAAATCACACCTAACTGCAAAAATGAAGAAATAAAACCATATTGCTTCACAAGCAAATTTGAAAGCTTGAAAAAATCCTTAAAAATAATATTTTAAAATTTAATCCATATTTGAATTTAATTTGAATAATTAAATAATAGATTCTAATTAAATATAAGGTAGGAAAAAAACTTGAGTCATCGTGATCTCCCAAATTTAAGAGGCCCCCCCTAAGCAGGTGCCTGTTTAATAAACCGGCCCTGCATATGCGAATGTAAAAAAAGAATCTTGTTAAGAGACACATAATTAAGATATCAATATTATTATCCCAAGAAAATTGTGAATATATTTGAGATCCTTCATTTTTTTTTTTTTTTTTTTTTTTTTTTAAGAAATTTGAGATCTCGTGATTTTTGGGGCTTCCAAAATGTGTAGTAGTTGATTTTGAACAGTTGCCTATCTGTTTATCTGCTTTTGCACATGCGAAAATACACAGATGATCATCAATTAACATATATAAGGTCAATTAACAGATATAAGGTACCATTAACTATATTACGAATTGGGCATTTTAACTATATTACGAATTGGGCATTTTTCATAACTAGCTAATTCTCCGGGGATATTAATTTAATTTTAATCAGATCGATAGTCAATAAAGCAATCAAGTCAAATTCAATCAATAGAGTTGGGATGTAACTAAATGTCCGTGAGTCCCTCAAATTGTCAGTTATTATATTCAATTGTCTTATCGCCTGTTTATTGTCTACATTCATCTTTCTAATGGAAAATAATCATACGACATTAGATCGCTATTTAAAGCGTAAATATCTGGTTCTTTGATCTCCTGAATTTCATCATGTTTTATCTGTTTTGTAAACTACACAAATATTAAACAGAATTCTTCTTGCTTGACTTTTAACAATTAATGAAAATCACGCTATAAAATTGTCGATGAAACAATTAAAACAGTTTGAATTTCTTTTGAATAATGAAATTCAAACAGTTTCAACAATGTAATCTATTATTGAAAATAAAGCAAAATAAATCATAATAAATTTTTTAAAGTTGCGAAAATTCAAGAAAAAACGGCATCTCATTAAAAAGACGATTTTCATTTTTATTTTGATATGGGGTAAAATTCATTTCTGTGCCATAATATTTTCAGAAGTCATCGCAGCAAAATGCCAAAATTCAGCTTAATTTTTAATTAATTAAAATTCTAATTCTAATTTTTTTAAAGTCTCCTATATACTCATTCCCAAATTTCAAATTATATACATACCAAATGTGGTAGCTGTATTTTAAAGGATCTGGGCTTTAAAGAGCCAACATGCACACACACATACATTCATCTTTATTATTAGTATAGATGTGTTTGAAATCTTTCTTGCTAATTTCTCAATAAAAATCAGATATTCATTTTAACTCTCTCTTCTTTAAAATGTCATGATCGTCTTCGCGCCTTGTCTCCTCCGGACGAGCGTCACTGTGCTCTCCTTCTCTGACAGCAGCGATTCTCCTTCCCAGATGTTGTCTAATGATGCAATCCCGTGGTAGCGGAAAGTAATTAACACGGCACACTACATCATGGCAGCTTCTGGTATTCAGTCCTCCTCTATCAAAACTCCCATCCCTTGTCACGGTATCGGATTCTGTTGGGTAACTCTGTCTGGAATGCAAAGAGGGTGTGGGATGTGGTCTGTTCTTCGGTAGCACGTGGAGGGGGAAAAAAATCGGCCCATTTGACATTTTGATTTATAGTTGCCTGTGCTACCTACCCTCGCCATGAGAAAGCACAGCACTGCATCATCCTTAAAGTCACCCGGGATTTCAAATCGTCTTTGTTTTGTTTACACAGACACTAGAAGGAATGTTTTTTCTTCTTGGAAACCATTCTCGTCTGTGTTTGAGTTTGAAATGCGAGTAACTCAATAGGAGAAAGTGACGAACTCTGTTGCACAATATAGAGATATCTCTGTCTCGGCTTATAATAAAGATGAGTGTGTGTGTATGTGTTTGTCTGTATGTGCATGTTGGCACTCTGCAAGAAAGTCTCTTTTATACTTAAGAGTTACTAAATTTGGAACAGATATACTTTAGAAAGTAGAAATGTGCATCTCGCAGGGTTTTGTTTTGAAATTTTAATTAAAAGTTAAACAAAATGTTGGCATTCCCCGTTATAACTCTCAAAAATATTATTGCAGAAAACAGATTTTTACAACATTTTTTTAAAAAAATCCTCTTTTTAGTGATATCAGTTTAATTGTCGCTCAAACTTTTTCTGGACTTTGGAAGATTTTTTAAAAACATTTTTTGCATGATTTTCAACAAAATATTTCATTGTTAAACTGAAATTCAAGTCGTTCTGGTTGCTGTGTCAAATATCAAACCCTTGATTTTCTTCCATTATTGAAAATTAAGGAAGGAGGATTTTGTTTAATATCTGCGCAGTTCGATATTAAATAGACTATCCTACAGTCATTATCAAGTAGATAGATTATCGTACAGTTTATGATAGTACTATGATGTAATTAGATTTTGGGGGGGGATGATTCATTTACACAATGAACAGAAAAGGTGTAAATCTATTAAAATAACACAACTTTGATCTGATTATTTGATGCTAAAATATTTTCTTGGGATAATCATCAATATTAAGCATAAAAGATTTAATTTGAAAAAAAAAAAGACAATATTTTATGCTGAAAGTGTTTTCTTGGGATAATTATGAATATTCACCATAAAAGATTTAGTTTGTGAAAAAGAGAATCAATGTTTGATGCTGAAAGTCTTTTCTTGCGATAATTATGAATATTAAGCGTAAAAGATTTAGTTTATGGAAAAAACAATCAATATTTGATGCTGAAAGTTTTTTTTCTTGGGATAATTATGAATAGTAAGCATAAAAGACTTGATTTGAGAAAAAGACTGTCAGTTTTTCCGGATGAACTAGCTGGTTCCCAAAGATAGTTAATAAGCAAATAAGTTATTGGAATTATTTCGATCAAAGTTGTATGTTTGTGATTCAGCAAACATAATACAATATTACAAAATTTTTAATTAAATTTCTAAGTTTAATATTCAAAATTCCTAATTGATAATAATCATTAATAATAGACCATTGATCGATTTCGATCCGCGTAACATCGATAATCATAAGCTTTAGGATTGGATGTATATTTTAAAATTGTAAATCCTTGTTGCATAAAAGTTTATTTAGGGATTTTTCCGCCCATAAATATGGAATAGTATCTCACTTTATGTAAAGGAAGATAATCGAGATTTGAAGGCAAAATTCAATGACTCTGTGATTTCTGAATTTTACAAATATTCGATTTTATATGAAATTATTTCCAAATTTGGAAGTACTTATTGGTGCAAGCAGTTTCTTTTTATGACAATTAATCAGGTCCGGATTTTAAAATAATCAAAGCAAGCAAGCCTCGTGGGTCTGTAACTTTTAGGGTACTGAGTTCTCGAGACCTTTGCGGTATTTTGAAATTTATTTAATTGTGTGCTTATATTTAATTATGAAGGCCGTATAATAGAACTTATTCAAAATTAATTCAAATATTTCTTAAATTAATTTTGGAACATTATTCTAATTACATTTATATTTAATTAATATTCGACTACTACCATTGTAATAATTTAGTTCATTTTCATGTTTTTAATTAATGGAAAATTAACAACTTAAATAATTATCTCAAAACATTTATTAAAACCTTGATTTCAATATCAATTCAAAAAATCGATACTGACATTAATTTAATTAAAAACCGTTTCAGTCGATGAAAGGGATTTGTGTTTTATAATATTTTATGCACAGATAATTTTTGCATTAAAAGAATATTAACATGAAAATAATTTAATTTTATGCAACACCTGGTATATGAGTCAATAATTTATAAAACATATCGTCACTCAAACAGCAGAAGATCGTAGGTCATACATTTGTTGTATATGACTTAATGATCTTCTGCGCCTTGAATGATTGTCTGAATTTGAATTGTTTCTGACTTAAGTGTTTCAGCATTGACGAGAGACATACTAGGATCTATCTACCAGATAATCTTTTACAGTTTCTCAGTTACGTTGGTTTCAATAATCTAGTATAAGAAAATAAAATGCTTGACCAGCATATATTGCAATTTCGGATCATAGTATTTGATGCAGATGGCCTAAAATTTGGTCTTTGAACCAATTATAGATGCCTCCACAACTTTTGCACAATACAGCATATAATTAACACATATCATTCTTAACTCAAAGGCATTTTCCTGGATTGTCGTTGAACATCGTACTCGAAACCTTTGATCTTCCAACTCAGCCATCTTCCGGGGTCTTCCTGCCAAATGCGTGCTCACTTCCCGACTGCTGACATGTCTCTGCAAATCAAGGGCACTTCACATCATTAGTTGGCGCACTCGTTAGGGCCTGACAAATCGTCCCCCCTCCAGTTCCGGAAGCATGTTGATTATTCCAGACACAAACAAATTGCACCGCGAATCCATCATTCTTTTCTATCTTTTGCCCCGCATTTACTTCCTAAGTGCTGAATCAGAATTCGTTGTTGGAAATGCTCGTTCGTATCATGTCTGGTGGCGGTTGCTTTTTGTCGGGATTAGTTTTTTAAAAGTGAAGCGACTTTGAAATATTTTATTCTTACTTTTCGTCTGAAGTCTTTTGCATGTTATACTCTTTAGACACTTGTGTTGGCAAACAGCCACCGACGTCTTCTTGATGATTTAAACGAGTGCTAAAACCCATGATATGGTGCTGCAGTGAATCTTGAACATAATATACATTCAGAGTCATAGTGCAACCTTTTGAAAAATATTATAACTTTAATTTGACTACAATAAAATTATAACATATTGTAATCAAATTATTATCGTTCTTTATGAAAAAAGTTTCTTTTTATAAACACTTGATCAAGGTTGGTTTTTCCTTCTAGTTTCTTTCAAATGCTGCCATAGTGCCAACTTGCTTAAAAAATTTTTCTTGATTAGTGGAAGCGATATGTGTTCCTATAAATATATTTTAGTTCGTCCGCAGTCGATCGAATCTTGTGTAAATACTGTGTGAAACTGCCCAATGAAGAATTCATTTTTTTATGTAAAAAAAAAAAGAGAGAGAGAAAGATCCAGAGAATAAAAGTTATTTTAAAATTTTGGTAATAAACTTTGAAGAATATGAAATATTGGAGGAGAAGAGGATGATTTATTAGGTTGAATTTTGTGTGAAAACTGTGCGAATCTGTCTAATGAACTACTTATATTTTTTTATGGAAAAAAAATTAAAAGAATAAAAGACATTTTAAAGTGTTGTTAGAGAATATGAGATATTGGTGGAGGAGAGAATGATTTATTGAGGAAGATTTTATCATTTTAGAGGGAGGTGGGAAGAAGTAGGTCTTGCATGAGATCATTTACTTTAAATATTAACGTTCGACGTCTAAATTGCACTTTATAACCCACGATTTTGAGATATTAGGCTTATTTTACAGACTTGTATATTGTTTTGATGCCATCCATCAAAGTATAATGTAAACTTTCTGCAATCACTTGCTTTATTCCACTTTTAACATTTGAAAAAAGGGCGTGTGAAAGAGATGATATATATTTACTCTAATGGCACTAATTCTTGCGGAATTTAACTCTAGATATCTTTTAAAACTTGCTGATTACTAACATATTTTCTACAGAATGAATTTCCATAGCTGTTTACTCATTCAACGGTTTGAACCGTAACCGGCAACTTGATTAGTATTCTTCCAAAGTCGTTAAAATATTTTTTGGTTATAATTTTAGTGCTCCATTATTAATATTTTATATAATATTTAATGGATGTATAATATTTCAATTGCACTAATTATTTTGGAATTTATTCCTAATTATCATTTAAAAATTGTTACTCCAATGCTGATTATTATATCACGTTTTCTATGGAATGCATTTCCTTGATTGCCATAGATGTTTACTCTGTTAACTTCATTTCATGCTTTGAACTGCAACTACAACTTTACTAATATTTTTTCGAAGATGTTCAAATATTGTTGTTGTTTTCGGTTATAATTTTAGTGCTCCATTATTAATATTTTATATATTTTATTAATTGCATAATTATTTCGGAATTTATGCTTGTATATCATTTAAAACTTGTTTCACTAGTGCTGATTACTATATCATATTTTCTGCGGAATTGATTTCCATGGTTGTCATAGACGTTTATTCGATTAGCTTCATTCGATGTTTTAAATCCCTATCTGCAGCTTTACTGATATTCTTCCGAAGATGTTCAAATACTTTTTCTTCAATTATAATTTTAGTGCACTATTATTCAGTTGCGTAAACTTTCTATTAAATTCTTTTCCGTTATCTTTAATAAAATAAATGCTCGCCTGTTATTAATTCCAGTAATTCCAGCCAGCCAGAATTCAATTTAAATCGTTGAGCCCGTCGCCTGGCAGTTTCATTTAGGCGTGACTTCTTTTTTTTTGTTCCCGGTTCCGCCCCTTGGGAAAGGCGACTCTCCACCTCTGATGGACATCACATCAGTGCTCGGACAATCATCGGCGGCCAATGATGGTGCCCCGGGCGCAACCTCTGCATGACAGGAATATCCAATGAAGATTCTTTGTGTTGTTGTTGCGGCGATATAAATACTTGCCAGTATCCCCCCCCCCCCTCGTTTCTAAGCCTTTACAACAGCTATTGCGTAAAAAAAAAATAAAACAATCGCTTGGAGGAATTTTCTACTTTTGGCAGATAGCAGAAATCGTGAACATCATGCCTCCTTTTAGAATGAAATGGCTAAAAAAGAAAAAAAAAGGGGGGGAGAGAACAAAAGTTATTCAATATCGAATTGTTTAAACATTTGTTTATAGCATGGAAGCGATTTTAGAAGCTTTTGCTATAGTTATTATTTTTTTTTAATTAAGTAATCGTTGGAAGGAATTTTTGACTTTTGGCTAATAGCAAAAAATTTAAAGATCATGCTGATTTTCAGGGGGGGACAGAAAGAAAAAGGGGAAAAGCAAAGAATTTGAAAAAGCATTTGAAGCAATTTTAGAAGATTTTACTATAGTTATTTTATATTTTAAAAGAGATAAATAAATAAAAAGATAAAGTAATCGTTTGGGCGACTTTTGACATTTTACAGAAATGCCTGAACACCATACTCATTTTCAGCCAGAAATATTTAAAGAAAGAAAAAAAGTCAAAACTTATGTTATATCGACTTGTTTAAACATAATGCTGTAGTAGAGGAGCTTTTTTATAATTGAATTTATGCACACAGATGAAAGTTTTATATCGGTTAACCAAAGTGATAAGTTTTAAGTCATTCATGTAGTGAGAGGTAAAAAAATTCAGAAGATTATAGAGTTTTGTATATAATAATATTTTATACACAAGTATGCGTGAAAGGATCTTAATCAAGAACAATGGCGGTTATATAAACTAATATGTATATATTTGGAGATGAATTTTATGAATTTCTGGAGAGGGTTTAGAAAAATTTCATGAAGTCCAACAAATTCTTATAAATGTTATTGCATTTCAGCTGTGAACTTTTTATGGGTATTTGCGAGTGCTTTTATTTTAATATTCTAAAACAAACTTGTTCACGTTTTTATGGAGGGTGGGGGGGGGGATTTTATAAACTGCCTTAAATATCAAAAGATATCCCCAATCCTCTTTTTTTTTTTTTTAAATTTTTACTTTGCCGTATACGTAATATAGAGAAAATATAATAATCTTCAAGAAATTCGGACTGAAGATTTTAATGAATCTCCACATTTTAAAACCTCCCTAAGTTCGAAAAACATTTTTGGGAAATTCCGTCTGTCTTTGATGTAGATAACTCAAAAACACTTTGATCTAGACGAATGAAATTTGGTATACGGTCTTTACACCAGATTTGCAGATTTTTTACAAGTTTTGAGTAAAATCTGTTCGTAGAAATATCGTGTTAACTTATATTCTATAAGTTAATACGATAACTACAAAACGAAGAGAGCTAGATACATAAGATTTAATACACAGATTTAACATCTATAGTTTAGGTAATTGTTAAATTTTAAGCCAAATCCAACTACGGGTTCGCCGTCTGTCGGTCTGTGCTTTCAGAAACATGTAAACACGATAATTCAAAAATGCATTGACTTAAAGTCTCATATCAAATTTCATATATTTATGACCACAAGTGTAATTTTCTGTTAATTTTTTTTTTCAATCGGTGGTGAAAATGCATCTGAAACATACATTCGATTTTCGGATACTATTATCGGCCAAAGATTGATTGCCAAAAATTTCGCCAAAGATGTAATGCTAAATTCACGCCAAAAGTTAATACTTCGTAACTATTGTACGCCAATGCCATATAAGGCGTTCTCTGGCATGTCAAGTTTATTAGAGAGTATACGAGAAAGTCTTGAGGACACCGCTGGTTTTAAAAGATGTTTGATTATGAAAGCCATTTAGGTTGGTATTTATTATGATTTGTTTTTAAAAAGGATTTTATTTTTTATTAATAAATTCTTAACTAATTAACTTTAATAGCTCCAGGCTGTATCTGCTTCTGGGTATATTAAAAATTTTAAGTATTATCTTATATATCATTCATTTACGTACACTGTTTTTACATTGACGTAAATTTACGTAATATCTATATGTTTAACCTAATATCGCGTGTGATTAAAATAATATATTAAATTCATACACATAAGCTAGTTGCTGTTGTTTTTTTTCATTGCGTAAATTTGAATTTAATATATTTACTACAAACAATAGCAACATAAATAAACACACACCACACTTTCCAGAAGTCAGAGAAGAACTTTTCCATAAGCATTACATCTCAATGTCATTTTTAAAAAATGATTATTTTCTCTGTATTCGATGAAAACCACAGAAAGCTCCTCAGTTCGCTTTAAAAGTAGCCCTGTGACCCCCTACCACTTTCTTCAAAACTAGCCTGATAGATCATTAATCAAGTGTCGGTTTCCCACTCTTCGATCAGACACGTCCGCCCCCATTTTTAATGTGGAAATCACGCTGCGAAGCGAATCGTCTGCCCGCTACCCACTTCATCACAATGGAACAGATTCCACCGTCAAGTAGTTAGTTGGTCCTCTGCGGTTGAAATATTCATTGGATTCTTTCTCGTCCATTGCGTCTGCCGTACACGGAAAACCGTGTAAAAGAATACCTATGCAGTGTTGTTAAGCAATTCATCTTCTCATTGACCAGACGTGTGATTCGTTAAATTTTAATTTGATTGTATATTTAATCGGTTTAATATGGCTCGGTATTTAAATATATCTTGGACCTGAAGACTTCCATTAAATTTAATTTGGGCTATCTTTTTAGATGAAAGGTTGTATATTTTACTCTAAAGTATAAAAGAAATTGCATTCTTCATATTATGTCAAGAACAATAAATAGCATAGCTGCTATAAGTGGTGTCCAGGGCGTTATACAGGGTGGTCTCAAAGCCTTCCCTTGCTTAATAATTATTACTGTAAAAAAATTATTATTTGGCATATTATGAAGATATTTATAATTATTTGTTAATAAAACTTTTTGTGTCAGTAAGTTTCTATGAGAACATTCTTGGTAGCTTGACAACTATCAAGGCGGCATTTCATTTCTTATCAAATATTATTTAACATTATGGAGGTCACACTAAACACAGCATCTGTGATCCTTTGTGTGTATCAGTATCTTCAACTGGCATTGCAAATACTATGTACTTTATATAACCTCAAAACTGACATTGAATAGTAATGGCCAATTTGAATTTATAGTATCAAAGAACACATTTGGAACTTTTTTTCTTCGCTGACGCCATTTCGATAACAATCGAATATAAAATCACCGTCTCTGTATTAGTTGCGCTTTTTGTTCGACTGATAATGAAAAAAGCACCACTAGTCCGTAGTAAAAACTGTACAATATTGATTTATATATATATAACTAGGAAAAGACTTTATGGTCATCAGGTTTACATTTTGCCACTATCTTAAATGCTTTGCATTATAAAATAAAACAAGCTCGAGTATTTCTTCTTACACTGTCTCTTGTAGAAGAGATAACTTTTTTTTTGTTGTTGTTAGTGTTGTTTGTTGGTTTTTAGCTTCATCGTAGAATAAAGAGAATCGAGTATAGTTTTTGCAATCGAGATGGTTGCTGCAGATTTTCCTCCAAATGAAATTCAGTTTGATAAATTTCCTCTCAAAATCTTCGAAAAGAAAGCCTTGAAGATATGCTATATGTAGCGGGGCTTAGAATCATCATCACGAATATGAAGATGGTTCACCTCATGTTGGTTGGATGACCAATTGCCAAAGAATGTTGATTGTTGATTTTTAGTCATATTTGTTGTGACTCTCTGGGATACCAATACCACTTTATAGTTGCTGCAAATACCACTTTATGACTACTGGGCAAAAAGCTCAATGTTTCAAGATAGAAAGTTCAGTCTTGTGTTGTACTTCAAATAAAGGGTGATTCAATGTCAGTGCACTCATCATTGTTGAAACATTAGTCATAGACGAACCAATACTTCATCAAAATTCAAATGAAATTTCATGTATGCATTTAGACAATATTACCTCCTGAATGCATTCTTTTTTCCTCGTTTAACATTTTTAAATCACCTCCTCTCCCAACTTCCATTCACCAAATCCTTTTGTTACCGTTCAATCCACTCCTCATAACCAAATTTTTTTTTCTTTTGTCCACTTCTTTCAAAATTTGTCTTTAGTCCAAACCATTCAAGTTCCGAAACTACATTTATCTCTGAACATCCCCCTCCAACCCCTTCTGACAATGGGAAACAATTTCATACTTTAATTATCCCACAAATAACAGAGTCCGCTGCAGAAAACCCCTCCCACGCAATACGTCTGATGGGGACATGGTTACCAACCTCCAACAGGGAAGGAGCGTGCAATCTGTCGTCGAATATTGTCCCCATCTGTCAGTGTCTTGTTAGGGCAGACCCTACTGTTTCTCACCCCCTCCTTGTGTATGTGACAGGGACACATATGTATTTGGGGTGACTTTTTTTCACCCCACTTGCTCTTTGCCCTTCCATGTCTTGTTGGATGGGAGATTGGGGTGCATTAGGTCAGATCATAGCAGTAAGTTGACACTGTTCTCTTGTGACAAATTTATTAAGAGTTTTTTTTTTCTTTTCTTTCTCAATCTAGAGGGCATTTTTTCCCCCCTTGGCAGAGCTATTTGGAATAAACGGTGATATTTTGAGTGCCGTGTCTATTTTCTGTATATGTTTCTAAAATATCTCTGAAATAAAATATTTGTTAAATTTAAGTTTTTAATGAAATTTTATTACGGTAGTGAAGAGAATTTTTAACTTTTCAGTTCTCTACTTCGTTTCTGTTTAAAAAAAAAAATCCTTAAATAAAATATAAAATTTGAATGAAATTTAGTCTCAGTATTGAAGAGAATTTTTAACTTTTTTCAATTCTCTGTTCCATCTCTAAAAATTCGATCGCAAAATGCAGGGCAGGATTATTAAATAGACAAAGTAGATAATTGTCTAGATGAAGATGAATCCTAAAGTTCAGTATGCGCGCATGTCTGTGTGTCTCTGATATTTTGAAAATTATTTATTTTGTTCTACCATTTAGCTATAGAAGCCGTGCAGTCGAACATATTCATATTGAAACTAAATATCATTAAATTAATTTTTGCACATAAATACGATTATAGAATAAATTACCATTTGCAAGTTTTGTTTTGTATCGTATTCTTTTGTAATTCTAAAACATGTGGTGCTTTATAATTTTAAAGAATGTTTGACTCCATTTTTAAATATTATTTAAATTGTATTAAGAAAAATTTTGACTTTTTTTTACCATTTTGTTTAAAATTATATTTAAATGTCAGTTGTTTATTTCTTCATTTATTATAACAAACTTTTTAAAAAGCTATCTGTGACTAAGCATTTTCTATAGTTTGTCAAAATTGGTTACTTAAAATAATTTTTCTAAAGTTTAAAATAAAACTGATAAAAAAAATATTTGACTCAGTTAAATTGAAAAATATTTGAAAGTTGACTCAGAAAATCTGTGTGGATGTGCATACGCCGTTTCGTCTTATGATGAGACTAGAGTTGCGATTAGCGTTTTAGTTTTAATGCTTAATCGTTTTAATTTTATCCTTTTGGCAGTTGGAACTGAAGTTTTAAGTCAATTTTCCTTTGCAGTTATTGTACTGGTAGGCATGATTTTGACGCATGTCGAAGAATCAATCGGCGTTTTGTGGCTGTTGTAACTAAAGAAGTGCTTTCTTTGTTTCTTTTTCTTTATTGGCGAATATGATTTAAAAGATTGTTCATAACTTTAAGACATTTTTTTTTTTTTTAATTTTTCAGTTGAGGAACTTGATTTCAAAATTTTTTACCTTCGCGATTTCGTTATTTATTCAAGAATGTTGGACCCATTTTATAAAAGAATTTACCAAATTTAATTTTAGTTTACTCAAAGATAACCATAAACAATAAGACAAAACATTTCTCCTTTAGAATTGTAAGTTCACTAAATTCGAATTTTTGAGACTATTTATTACATGCGGTATTTACTTCCTAATTTCTCAAAAAGGGCTAAATAAAAAGATCACCCTGATTTTTTTTAATTAATATATAGAAATGTATCATAATTTTTGCTAAAACTTACTTCTAGGAAAAAGAATCGTAATTTGGCATATTTTATACTTCATTCTTTGAACTGTACCCCATAAAAGTGTCGGGATCTCGCGTGCAAGTTTTCTGAGTCTGTTTCTCATATTTATTTTATACTGGTTTTTCGTATCTATAGTCGCCTTTGGCTACCAGTTGGTTCACCAGGAGTAATGCCTTCTAAAATTTTAAATTAAATATTTATGTACCTTGGTCTCATTAGCTTTTTCAGCAAAATATTTTAAACTTCAAATCTCGATAGTCATAAACTCGTATTATTATTGAAGCCTTACGATATTCTGTTCATTGTACTATATATCTAATTTGCAGTCAGTTGCTGTAAAGTTTAAATTTGAATCGGAAGAGTAAATACGAATGCTGAAACCAAACATGTTTTTTATGATTGCAGAAAATTGAAGCCTTTAGCATTGTAATCTTACAATGCATTGTACAGATTATTTCTTTCATAATTTATGCAATATTTCAAAGAATTAGTCAATAAAAGTTTCTCGAATTCATCATAAATTTAAATTTTACCTTCAAAAAGATTTAAATGCGGTAAATAATATTTTATTTTATTTCAATCAATAAATGCACTTCTGGAAACAATTATAAAGTCTAAATTTTATAGTCTTTCGATCCTATAAATCATGTTCAGCAAAATTATCGTGACAATCTAACATTTCAATCTTTTGCGATCAAGCCCGACCGAGTTATAAAGCTTTAATCAGCCTTGTCCAAGCTCTGATTGACGGATTTTCTTCAAGATGGGCAATGAAGAGGTCTAAAATCAGGCGTTTTTATAGAATAGATGTGACATATTGCTTATTTATTTTTATTGCTTCTTTGATTTGAAACTTTAAAAAAAATATTCCGAATAACATTTAGAAACTAATAAATTCATCCAATATTTTCACTCAATATGAGAGATTAAATGCGTTAAAAATCTTCATAAGTGTAGTATTTTGTTCTGTATTTTCATTGCTCTTAGGATAAACTCGATTATTGTATTTAGGAAAATTACTTCTTCGCATTGATGTATGAGATCTAAACTTTTTTGCAGGTGTATAATGTTGCAGTGACCACGTACCCAATTTTGTCCAACTAAATCATTGCATATGAGTTACCTTTTTCATCTAATCTATGACAAGTTAAAAAAAAATCAATTAACATTTCACGCGTAAACGCTTTAAAAAATCGAGATTAAATTGTTTGACGATGATAATTCTTTCTCTGCATTTTTATCATTACCCCTAAAATAAAAGCAGCAATATTTCCCTCTTGTACTTACATAATGCAGTTTGATTTGTGTTTCACTTCATATAGCGATGGGAATAGGTATGCATTTTGAATCTCTTTCAGCTTATTGTTCCATAAATTAATTCAAAATTTCAGACAGATGTATAATTTTTGAATAAAGGAAAACATAGCAAATTATCTAGCTTGTTATATTTTGGATTTATCTTGACCAAATGTACCAAGACAGGCAATATGTTCATTCATGGGTTTAGACCTAAATTTGATACCGATTTATGATCTTTCTGTAAGGATAATACTTTAAAATTCAATCATCTGTTTTTTTTTTTTTTTTTTTTTTTGTTGTTGTTGTTATCGCAATTACATACCCACAAATACATAGATACAATTCCAGTATTCTACATTTCTAATTTAAATCTATAATTCTGGTTTACAACCTTTTCAAAATTATATCCAACTCACTCGTTCTGCCTTTGATTTATTGTTCACACTGGGGAGGGGATAAATTCGTTTCCCTTTGGCAGAGTTAATTCTATTTTCATCATTTTACTTTTATAAGATGAAAAAAAAAAGTCTGATCTTGGAAATTATGTAAATCTCAAGATCGAATTTTTCTACGATTATCACACTTTTTCTTTATATACGAAAAGGAAGAGGGAGGGAAATGTGATGCTGAATTGATTGTATTTTCAAAAAGGAATTTTTAAAAAAATACTCGTTTTCCTTCCATCTTCATGTTTTGTGTATAAAACCCACTGTTGCAGTACAAATCGCTATCTTCCTAATCCTTTCCATTGTCGAATATCCCTTCTTCGCGGTCTGCGATGCATCGACTACAAATTTTGTATCGCATCCCATCGCACTTTTCTTTATTCGCCTCTTCGCAGTCTTATCATCAACGTGACAATCAATATGTCTCATTAGAGGCTGATAATAATAATAAAAAAAAATCCCTACAAACAAAAAGACAAAAAAAGTAAGCCCTCGTTTCCTGTCATGTGTTACCAACAACACAGAGAAGACCGACCGAACACCTTTTGTGTTGTTTTTTAAACATTTTTCGAAGGTGGCCCGCTTGTTAGCTTTGAGCGCTGCCATTGTTCATTTTTCATGACAAAACGTGTATCCTGTTTCCAGCGCATTTCGCGCCCTTTGTTCTGCCCTCGCAACCGTTGTCAAGGTGTTAAATGGGAATTTAGCGGTCCAGCGATTAAACATCGCTTTAGAACACTGGAAGGTGTAAAATGGGGTGGAGCTCATGCTGTGTGTGCTGTACTGAGAATGCAGCGTCTCCAATGGATCGAGGTGTGAAGAAATAGTGGCCTCTAGCGGCAGCGTTGGTGTGGGTTGCACGTGTTGAATTAATGACTGCTTCAAATGAATGCTGACTCTCTAATGCTGTCATTTTCCAAGCTACTGATCGATTAAACTCTATACTTCTTTTATAACGTTTTTGTTCTGAAATAGTACTGTATTCTTAATCCATTGTCGTATGTGACGGTTATAGACGGCATAGCAAATTTTGCATGCTTTCATTAAAAAAAAAAATGAAAATAGCTATGACTATAATTTTGCTTTGAAGACCAATATGATAAGTAAATTTAGATTATAGCTGTTCAAAATTTTCGTAGAAAAATTGTAAGAAAAGGCCATGATTTTTAGTTCTAAAGAAATGATTGGTGCTTAATTTCCTGTGGCAGAAACAACTATTTAAAAAAAAGACTCTGAGCTTTTTTTAAAATGTACGACAGTTGACAAGAATTAATAGGAAAACGTGTGGTATTAAGAGAATTTTGCATTTTCCGCCATAACTTCTAACAGTATTATCGCATTAAAATAATTTTTTTCATCATTGTAAAAAATTATCGTTTTGATTATATCAATCTATCATTCAATTTTTTTTCTTGAATTATAATATTTTTTTAATGTTGCTTGCTTAAGTTTCACCATTGCTTACCATTGTTGCAATGTTATTCAAATCGTTTTCATTGTTTCATTAAATATTTAATTGTTTAGTTTTTTCTATTGTTGAAAGCCGAAAGGTTTTTTTTTTAATTTAATTTAATTTTATCTGTGCAGTTTACATGAGAAGTGAAAGTTAACTTGCTGTTAGCAGGTAGATTATTCATACAATTACGTTTTTAGTAGCGCAATGATGTCGTGAAATTCGATTCAATTAGGAAGATTTATGTGTTCAATAAGCAGAACCGATGTTAGGCTATTAAAACAATTTAGTCTGTAACTATTTAATGCTTAAAAGCTCCTTAGTATTCTAAAGAAATCATAAATTGGGCATTAAAAATTCAATTGAAATTAAATGCAACTAATACTCCCGGCAAATGGTCATCAAAGGATGCTAGTTCTTAATAATAAATGAAATTATTCTAGGATATAGTAAATTAGATTTAAAAAATTGTGATTTAAATATTTATGGATATTTTTTTTTTTTGTATGTGTGTGTGAAGACGATAGTTGAAATTTAATTGTGTTGTCAAAAGCATAACATTAGTTGGCATTGGTCATTGTATTCTATGAGTAAAATAGAATTTAATGATGAAGAAGCTTTTAAATAAGTTCTTGACTGCGTTCTTCGTGAAATAAATGTTGATTCAATTCCACTGTACATTACCCATTATTTTCGCAATTTATTATGGAAAAGCAATATTTTTGAGTATCATATATTCTAATATTATGTATCTAAACTAACATTTTTATTTTGACTGAAAAATAAGGAATAATTTCTAATGAATAATTTTTATCTAACAATCATTATTTGTTATTTAAAAAGAAACTCTGTGCTTTTCTTTTTGACTGAGATTGCGTTACTGTGTAAGATACCGTTCTTCTTTCTTAAAATAGAGGTTTTTTAATTTTTGTAAACATTTGAATTTATATAAGACGCATATACTAAACATTGATATATTCAATTTTACAAGGTGTCTTTTGTAAAATAATTTACATGAGAACGAGTAAATTTTTCGAATTATGATTATAAAATGTATAATTTAAAATACAGCTGATTAAAATACCCGTGGATAAACAGAATTTTTAAAAATAAATGTTTTTAATTTGAAAAAAAATATTTATTATTAAAAAAATATTTTATTTATAAAAATATTTTTTTTTTATAATATTAAACAAAAAAAAATCCTATTATCGTCTGCTAACTTTAATGTTAGTTAGTCATTTGCACCAAACGATTTTTAAAAAGTCCTCGGAAATTAATATTTTTTTTCTCTTAAGTTGTTAACGAATAAAAATGTATACGAATATTCAATTAAATATTGAGAGTGACAGCTCAGATTCTAATAAATATTTTAAAATAAATTTAAATCTTCATTTATCAAGAATGACAAAACTAAACATGAAATAATCTTCTTTCTTTATGTACATAAAACCATAATTTTCACTTAGTAAAGAAAAATATGTACCTGTCACGAAACCTATTTTTATGCTTTAAAGTATCTGTGAACAAAAGATGGAAATCTGTTTCTTAGTTTAGATTTCATTGGCGTATAAGTAATTTATGTATTTCCTATTTTATTTATATAGATTGTTAGATTTGATTGCATGTAGCAACATTTTGAAGACGAATTTTACTACTTGGCATTAAATAATTCATGTAAACATTCTTTGAATTTTATTGATTGATTCATTCGATATTATATTTGTTTTCATTTTTTACAGCTGGACCCAAGAAACAATCAAGGAAACGAAAACTAAACGAAGATGTCGCTCTTTCAGCTGCAAAATATGGACAGGACGACGATTAGAGGTAAGGATAAAAAAAAATTGCATATTACATTATTTATATGAAGGAATTATATACATGAATTTATGATGACAGTATTCCCTATTTTGATAAAATGAGACAAAGTAGAGTTCATAATTTTTATTCATTCTAATTAAGTATGCAATGTAAGCTGATAGAAACGAAACTTTACTTTTAAACAAATTTTCATTATGCTACTAAATAAAAAATAAAAAAATCTTTAACTCTTCTACCACAGAAATATGTTTATTTATTTATTTATTTATTTCCCTTCCTTTCATGTAATTCAATTCTTGCATATGAGCAAAAATAATTTTTTACATAAAAACCGAAAAAGAAAATAGATTTTGATGGAAAGTAAACAAAATAGCTGCTAGGAAACTGTGAATCCAAAACTATTGCTTATTCTGTTTCTTTGTCTATTACCAGATAAAGGAAACCGATGTACGGGCGTGCTTCAAATAAAATTTTATATAAAAAGTATATATATATATTCTTTTACTAAGCGTATAAAATCTTGTTTATAATACAATATTTATGGAGAGTTGAATATTGACCATGATTTTCACAATCAACCGTTCCCGATGGTTTCTTTTTACTTTCCTTATAGTTTATATTTAAAATAAAGAAACTATGGCAATCGTTCAAAAATTCGAACAGGAGATTTTGGCGAAGAGTTCAAAAAACACATTTTTGGGAAGTGTCCGCTTGTCTATCTGTGACAAAGTTAACTCAAAAAACGAATGAAATTTGTTGTACAACCTTTATATGAAATTCGCAGATTTTTCTGAGAGTTTGAGCAAAATACGCGCAGAGGAAATCTGTCTTTCCGACTATTCAAGTATAATTTAACACGATAACTACAAAACAAAGACAGTTGCTTATATAAAATTTGACACGCATAATTAACATCTATAGTCTAGACACATTTCAAATTTTGAGCCAAATCCAACGAGGGATTAATTGTCTATCGGTCCGTACTTTGAGAAACATATAAACGTAATAATTCAATGCTTATATCAAATGTGATATCACGATGACTTAAATATATCAAATTTGATATGAGATTTTGTGACTACAATTATAATTCTTTGTCGAATTGTTTTTCGGTCACTTGGGGGAAAACGTGGCAAAAACAAAAATTCGATTTTCAGATATTATTAATCATATGCCAGGGATTAATCGTCAAATAACTCGCCAAGGATTACACAATAGATTTAGTAAAAATGTAAAATTCACGCCAAAACTTAGTTTCGTAACTATTGCACGCTAATGCCATGCAAGGTGTTCTCTTGTTAACGCCTTTATTAGAGAGTATGCGAGAAAGTTTTGGGAAGACGACTTCCTCTGTTTACTTATATTGTTTTGTAAAGACCTGTAAACCAGTTACCTCGTTTCAACTCGAGTTTCGTCATAGATAACAAAATCTACCGAACCATCTATTCCCTCGACCATACAATCTTGATTTGGGTTAATTTTCCTTCAAAAGATGTGTAAATGAAAGCAAAAATGCATTTAGTATTCATCCTTCAGAAAATATGGCTTATAGAAAGCGTGAATAAAGGAGCGATGTTACGAAATTCACGCCGTTATGCTTGTAAATTTGGTGAAACTTCATTGTATAAACGAAAATCGATATTGTTTACGTGATGTGGTTTACCGTTCAAAGATTTGCATTTAATGTAATCTTGAATGTTATAATCTGTCAATATACTTATTGACGAAATTGAAGATTTTGTGACTATGTCAAAAAAAAAATTAATCTGGTGTAACTTGTATTTTTTTCTTTAACAGCGCTGATTAGGATTGATATCTGCGGTGTCTATAGTACCCGCCCCGCATATAATGATTCGTCCGCTGACCTCAATTCAGCTAATATTACAACCAACAGAGATAGTCTTCCCAGAACGATCTCGTATACACTCTAGTAAAGGTGTTATCCCAGAGAACGTCTTGCATAGCACTGGCATAGAAATTTGAACTTCTGGCGTGAATTTAGGATTTTTACTGAATTTATCGTGTGATCCTTGGTGAATTATTTGGCGATTATTTCGTAGCATGCGGTTGATTGTATCCGAAAATCGAATTTGTGTTTTAGATGTAATTTACCCAACTGACTGAAACAAAAATTTGATACTGAACTACAATTTTAGTCGCAAAATCACGTAACAGATTTGATATATTTAAGTCATTGCGTCTTTAAGTTATCTCGTCTACATGTTTCTGAAAGTACACACCAACAGACAGTCAATCCCTTTTTGGATTTGGCTCGAAATTTGATAGGTGTCTAGACTATAGATGTTAATTCTGTATATCGAATTTTATATAATTATCTCTCTTCGTTTTGTAGTTATCGTGTTAAATTGTATTCGAACAGTTCGGGCGGACTTCTTTGCGGATTTTGCTGAAAATGTAAAGAAAACTGCAAATTTAGCATAAAGGCCGTCTACGAAATTTTATTCGTCTTTCTCAAAGCGTTTCTGAGTATTGTTTTGTCACAGACAGACTGACATTTTCCAAAAATGTCTTGTTGGAACTCATTGAGGTCTAAAACGTGGAGATTCGTCAAAAGTTCTAGTTCGAATCTTTTGACGATTACGATACTTTCTCTTAGATGTAGCATAGAGATAGTAGAAATTTGAAAATGTTGAGGAAAACTTTGAAAGTTACCAAAATGGAAAAAGTTTGTTGTATTTCCAAATTGAATTTCATGAACTCACCTTTACAGATGAAGACCTTCCAGCGAACAAAAAGCTCTATAAAGTTTTTTTTTTCCACATTTTTGACAACTTCATTCTAGTTTCACGCCTCATTACAACGTGACAATAGCCCATTCTGTTTTTCACAGATTGTCGGTAACAGCAGGGTAGCTACCTGTGTTCTCCGAATGTTTTTATCCCACGACAAGCCACCAGCAGTGCTAGGTGGACATCCCCATTTTGCTGCTTGCTGACATTGACGCGCAAGTGTCATTCATCAATCCACAGGTGGGGTGGGATGGAGCTGTTGGGCAATGGATAAAAAGAATAGATTAAGTAAGAAAGAAAGAAAGTAAAATAATAAATAAAAAAAGACAACCCCAGATGTATTTCGGAAGGGATTGGTGAAAAGACGATGTGCCTCCGAATTTCTCATTTCGCTGCTGATAGCCCCGGGGTGAGGGGCGTGTCCGAATGGTCAGACCGGAGAAGAGGCCTGACTGATTTATGGCCTCGCTTTTCTAATGGATGCCGCAACAGTTAATGAAGAAACGCCCACCAGCTCCGACGCCCGCTCGTGTTTTTTTTTTTTTTTTGTTCTGTTTTGTTTATCATTTTAATTCTGTGCGGGAAAGGGAAGGCATCGTTTTTAAAGTGATGAACCGTTTCCTCCGAGGCGAGTTGATAAGCATATCTGCCATCTGCCGCGCAAGGCAGCTACTGTTTGTTTACCTGGAGCGTCCGGGTTGGGTCTGAGGTTTTGGGCTTCAACCTGTCACCTGGACAAAATTAGAAAAATGCCATCCCTCTTTTTTTCTTCTCTCTTTGTCGTTGGAGATTGGCTGCACAAACTGAGCCATACAGATTTTAGTTTTATTTGGCTTGGAAATGGGATTTTTGTGGTTGCCTTTCTTCGTGCCCCTTCGGTCGTAAATTGATGGTACTTGTTTCGTGTAGAAGATTGTGAAGTGCGGTTGCGTTAATGCGGTATTTTAGGCATCCCTCCGCCAAAATTATTTTTTGTTAATTTTTCGTTAATATGAAACCATGCTCAAATTGCTCTTTTAAACCGATTAGATTTTTTGACCATCATATTATTGTTGTTGTTTATTAAACAAGGGGCAATTGAACATTGCCTTAGCCCTTGACTTACGATTTTAAATAGATGGCACATCATATTTGGAAAATAAATTGCTTTAATCTATTTAAGAACTAATGATATTCTAAATAGTCTTACTCAAATGATTTTAACTTGATAATATTTATAGACTAGTAAATTACCGGTAAATTGCTTGATGTCGGATGCAGGATTGAAAATTGTTAAAACTTTCTAAAATTTGGAGCTTCAGATTTATCAAGTAGTTATTTCTTGAGTAGTAGACGGATAAGAATTACTAAGAAAAAGATATATCAAAATTTGAATTATTTTAATTAAAATTAGTCAAAATATTAATATTTATTTTCCCCTCAATAATTGCATATTATTGCACGGTGCATATAGCACAAAAATATTTACACATTTCTAAAATTTAAAAAAAAAAAAAAAGACTTTTTAGAGATACCAATTTTTATTTCCGTACTTTTTTAACATTTTTTTAACAATTTAACAACTGTTACAATAATATTAAATGCATTTTATTTATGTGCATATTTGCTGCAATTAAACACGTATTAAAAAATTGTTAGACAAATCTTTCCTTCAGCACTATCATGCTACTATATTTTGGGTTTGAGGTTTGAATACCATTTTATTATTATAATTATGAATTAAATGCTAATTTGATTTACTTAATGCAAAAAAAATCTGTAATTCAATGCACGAGTCAAATGTATTGTTGCTTGCGAAAAGGGTTAATATGCATTTTTCTTTATTTCTCTATCTTCCCATTGTGTGCATATAATATTACTTTCTAAATTTTGAAGTTCCCGAGTTCTTTTAAAACTAAAAAAAGAAAGGAATGTTTTGGTCACTTTATTTTTCTTTATGCATATATATGTAAAGAAAGTAGAGTTAGGTAGCAGATAGATGCATAATTGTAAAAAAAGACTGTTTTGATCGAAAATATTTTTCTAGTTAGTAAATAATTCCTCAAAATCAAGAAAATTTCAAAATTTCTGAAGTTTCAATTTATTTATAGTGTAGTTCAATGGCTGCAGGTTTTTGTTTTTTTTTAAGTTAATAAACAGCATTTGCCAATGTGAAAGTGCTTTTTCTCATCCATCATCTCTTTACTATGTAAAAATAATTGAAACTCGTCTTAACAATTATATTTCACATGGAATATTTTCCTTATTAAATATATTATAGAACTGGCCACCTTTAATAATAAGCTATTCGATCTTTTTTTGCTTGTTTAAACTACTAATATCAAATATATTTAAAATTCCACAACTTTATTTGATAAAATTCAAAAATGTAAATTTAAAGGAGTTAGCTTATTACAAACTTCACAAAGTATGAAATAATAGCGAACAGTGAAAATCTTACTTTAGACTTCATATCTAAAGGAAGATTCATATATTCTGAATTTCAACATTGAGAAAAGCACATTAGTTTTAGTATATTTATAAAAAGATATTTGAAAATAGTTTATCAAATTAAGTTTTAAAAATTATTAAAATTAAAAAATATATAAAAAAGAAATTGATACCATTAAAAAAGCTCATTATTTAAGAGAAATTAAAAATAACTTTTGTGAGATAATATTATTAAATTTTGGATTTTGAAAAGTTCGTAGTGACCTTTCTCTTATTTTGGATGCCTTATTTCATCAAGATGGAAGAAAAAAAATGTAGATTTTTATGAAAAAAATGCAATAATTATTTGTATTTTTAGTAAATATCATTAAATTTCGTCATTCAAGAAAGATAATAGAAATAGAAATTCACCTCATGTTCATATAAAATAATCAATCTATTTATTTCTCTATTTTCAATAATAAGAAAGTTACAGGGAAATTAAAATTTCCCCGACTCCACAACCACCATTTTCACCCCTTCGAACTAGATGACAATTTACTAATACACTCAAGGTTTATACTTTTCATCTAACATTTTCCAAGCAAGTTAAAATTCAAACAAAATTACTCCAGTTATGTTGTCAACTAAATACCATTGGCAAAGTGCTATATGCATATATATATGCTTTTGGGTCATAGAGATTATGATCAATGAAGATCTGCAGGAATTTTTCCAAAGTTGTGCCATGAAAAACGTTACAATAGGTAATCTTCCTGTAAGGAGTCTACCGAAAAAGAAAAGGGGATATGGAAAAGCGCATTAAAGTTTAGTTTTTCAGCGAACGCAGAAAAACTAGCGACTAACTATAGGACTGTGGATTCCAATCGATGCAAAAACTTACTAATTTCATCGTTTCTGTGTGAAAATGATATCAACCCTCCAATGAACGATTTTTTTTTTTAATTTCAAAATAAAAGAAAATGTTTTGGGCATGGGAAATTCACATACAACAACAAAAAAGTACACAAAAAAAACTTTGGATTTTTTTTTCTATTTTATAAAAAAAGCTAATCATTTTTAACATGAAAAATAAATTACCAAATTTCTAAACTATGCAGTGGAGGGTTAACATATTTATATGTGTTCTCCATTTTTGAACTTATATATATATTAGGGGACTCTGTAATTAAGACCAAAATAATTTTAGGGTTATTTTTTTGTTTATTAATATTGAAGAATCTAGCTAAGATATTCGTCAGCGCTTTCTAAAATCCATCATTTATGCATTTGATTCAATGTGAAATTGGGTTCAGGGTTTAAGTTACCTAATCTAATTCATTGAAAGTAAACATGCGATTGTAACAAATATTTAAAAAAATTTTTAAATTCTATTTATGATTGTTTATTTTAACATTTTCTTTTTGCAGGTGTCGAATCATCACGTCACTTCTGAATTTTTGAAGAATATTGTATTTATATGTACAAATTTTTAAAAATAAACTCTTTTTAAGAAATAATTTCAATTACAGTTTTTACTTAATGTGCGCTACTTTGACATTTGTTTCGTTCATACATTTTACATTAACATACTACTATACTCAACAAAAAAATTGTAGATTCTGAATGAATTTTATGAACAAAATTATTATATATATATGCCTGTGACATCAGTGACTTAAACCAATATTATTCAATACTTTTCGCAACTTTTATTAAAAATTATTCAATTATTCGTACTTAAAGGTTCGTTATGACTCTTGTTGTGAACCGTCGATACATTTTAATCCTATTGAAAACGAGCTTTCCTTTATTTCATAGTTATTGTCCATAGTTACCCACTTAAGCGGGAAAAAATTCAGTCTACATATTTTGTTTCAAGACGGGGATTGTGGTTAAACTTTTAATTACTGTAGCATAGCTTGGATTTGATTTTTTACTACTTAAACCCTTTGCATATAAAAAAAATATTTTGCTACCTAATAGCTAAATTTTTTGCTTAATTAAGTTAATATCTCGTTTAACTGAATTGCTTTTTATAATGGCACTTGTAAACTTTTTATCCTGTTAATTAAACATTATTAAATTAAACGTTTATGCGAAATCCACTAAATTTTAAAAAAAAAATCTATTTGAATATATTTGTAGTTATTTTATGAAAATTAATAAAAGGAAGATTGTCAACTTAAGTCATTTATTTACTGATAATTGTTTATTATATATATATATATATATATATATATATATAAACATTAAAATATTTTTCTTCGCGAAACTTCCAACCCTGCCTTCAACGTTACAAATACTAATCAACATTACAATTATGATGCATTCTTCGTTCTAATAACCTTGAATTGCCCAACAAGGACGTTTATCATTAATATGTATTGTATAACTAAAGATAAAAGGCCGAATACGAAACAAACTTTAGTTATCAATAATGATTTTGGACGGAAAAATAATGAAAAAAAATGAATAAATAAAAGAGGGATTGAGGGTGCAGGTTTTTTTCTTAGTCTTATACATTTAACATACAACAATGACTTTCTATGACAGAAATAACTTATATAAACTGGAAATAGTCCTTGCAAGACTATTTAAAGAAAAAAATTTTTTGGATCCAACCCAGCTGCTGAATAATAAATGCACTATTTGCTGTGTTATAGTTGCTCATTGCCTAACAGCATAATATTTTGCACTTTTTCTTCAACAATATACCTGATATATCCTGCTATTAAATTGGTGAGAAGTTTATATGTATTACTAGAATGTATATTTTTTCGAAATCAGTACTTTGACAATACCAATTATAAAATTATATTTCAATAGTAATGCTGCAAAAAATTCTTAAAGAATAA
Organism: Argiope aurantia; assembly: GCA_026543865.1. Taxonomy (NCBI): domain Eukaryota; kingdom Metazoa; phylum Arthropoda; class Arachnida; order Araneae; family Araneidae; genus Argiope; species Argiope aurantia. The sequence continues at coordinate 9,292 of JAPMOR010012185.1, read as the reverse complement.
TCTAATATATATTAGATCCATCCCCTTGATTTTAAAGATTAAAAGTACGATTTAAAAAAAAACTATGTGGATGTGATAAAAATTGCAATGAGGTGTGTTTTATATAATAATCACCATTAGTAAAATAGGTTCTTCCCTAATTACTTTATAAACAAAAGGAGAGAAATTATGATAAAAAATTTTAAGAATCGGAAAAATTTAAAAAATAAAACTGAAAAGATGTACAAGAATCTATATATTTTTTTTATTTCATTTGATGATTTAAAATTATTTTTTATACACATTTTGAGCGAAGGAGATATCAATTTACAATATAAAATAATTACGCAATCAATAAGAATTTTTGAAATGTAAAAAAAAAAAAAAAAAAAAAAAATTAGAAAGTTGCATTTATCCAGCAAATTAACAGAAGAATATATCTGCTTTTAAAGAAATTTCATATAAAATTAAATACTTCTATTTATTTTACTTATAAGCCTACACATACTGAATTTTTCAAATGTTGAGAAACTTAAAATAAAAAAATAGTAGCCTTTTTTTTAAATATTTTTTTTTCTTTTACGCCTTTATTTTTACTCATTTATTTATTTCGAATGTGAAAAAGAAATACTATTGCAATATAAATTAATAATGATTTTTTTTAAACTTCAGCGGAAATTTACCTAATATAAATTTTACCATTTTATTTATCTGTCAATGATATTATGGGATGGGAAAATTATTTTTATTAAATACTGAGTGCTTGCACCAATAACTTGTTGCCAAATCGTTAAATTGAATTCCCACATCGATTTTGCTTTTCAGTTTCACTATTAAGTGGCAACACTAATACGGAGTCAAAATTTGATTAAATTAATCGGTGTTATCATTGCAAAATCCCAGTCGTGTTGTGAAAACAGAAAAAGAATGCATATTTATATTCTCTATCCAAATTAACGATAACAACAGAAAAATTATTCTAGAATTTATATATTTTTAAGAACTCTGACAAAACGATTTGTTAAACGCCCTAAAATCCGCATGGAACTCAAAAGTTGTTTTTTAAAAAAAAACGATTGCACAACTTAGATGATTGCGAACCAGATTTTTTACTTTGTTAATCCAGAATCGAGTTCTGACTCATTATTTTCCCAAATATTTCTTAAAAATATATATATAATTGAAAAAATATTTCTATAGGTGGCATATGAGAGAAAATACAAATTATTTTTTAATAATAACTCGAAGGCTGTGCAGATTAAGAAATATTATTTATTAAACAAAAAAGTCGTAAGTCAAAAAAATGATCTAAAATTCCAACTAAGAGGATTTTATTAGTTTTAAATATTTTCGAAATTTATTTGAATAGTTATATTGCTTAATCACGCCCCTTCAAAGGTCATTATCATTCTACTAGCAGTTCTTCATATCACACTTATTGATATCCTTATTGCAGTTCAACATCTAAAACCTGATGAGCTTGATGAAAAGTCATTTTTATATCAAACATTTCTGGACACTCTAAACTGTTAGAATATAAAGCAACAATTCCTTGTACTTGAATACCTATTAATCCTAAAAAAAGCATGCTAAGCTTTTTAAAAATCTTTGAAATGATGCCTTAAAACATGAAAATTAATTTTTAATTTTTTGATCTGAGTAATTTGATTTTCGCAAGTGTAAAAATATATATTTTATGTCTTATCTGTGTTCACATTTATAATTTGAATTATTCTAAATATGTCTGATATTTACTCGTAGTGGTTTTCTTGATTTTTGAAAGAGTATCATATCAAGCATTGATGCTAACAGCTGGTAGATGGGATTCTAAACAGCTAATTGTTTTACCAACGCAAACAGTAGCAGTTTTAGTGTTAGTTAATCGTATAGACATCACCAAAATAGGGAACTTGCCCAGCAAATGAATTGCTCGCTGAACTTCTAATTCTTGTTAAATATTCAAGGGCATAAAGTATTTAACTTTAATTGTACGTGTGTTATCAAATATGCTAATGAATTATTGATGTCTAATACGCAATTTAATGAATATTTTTAAAACTTGACTATTTTCTATTGAGAAATTTAAGTTTTTAAATATTTAACCCTCTCCAGGATCATGAAAAGTATGCTTCTTACCGATTTCATCAATATTTGTACGAAATTATGCAGGTTGGCGTAAGTTCTGACAAATTTTTCAATAAGAAACAAACTTAGATGCTTCAGTTCCTTATCTCAAATAAAATGGCATGTCTTAATTTTTTTCTCAATTAATTAATTAACAAAATTAGTTAATTAATCAAATTAAAATCACTTTTCTTAAGCCAATCTCAATCCTAAAAAATATGTTAATATACTATGACTAGGAAAAAATGGCCTTTTAAAAGGTTAAATTGATTATTTATATTTGGTTTAACATATGAATATGCAAGTGCAAATAAAATTATGAATATTAATTCATTCAATTTGTGGATTTTTCCAAAATATTAATAAGTCTTTTTTTGTCCTTTTACACATTGATTCGACGCTTTCTCAAAATTTTCATTAATTGAAATTGATTATTTACATCAAAATGAGGCATTTTCATGTGTGGTTAATATAGCCCATCATTGGAGGGTCATGATAGGGTTTGTAAAAATGTAGAAACAAAAGTTTATTTGTAATTCATTATTATAAATGTTATGTCATGCAACAATCCATTATTTCTTTAATTTACTAACAGATGGAGCAACTGGTATCAAAACCAAATTTAATTAAATTCATTAATTAGCATAATAAAATTTTGAAAAATATTAAAATAGAAATTGTCACGGAGAGCATTTGTGTACAAAATTTAGCACATCAAGAAGTGAGTGGGAAAAAACAAATATCAAACTCCATCTTTACAAACTTAAAACAAGCCATGTTTATTAAAGCTATGCAGAAATTAGAAAAATTCAAAAGGGAACTTGAAAAACTGTTATTCGAATGAAAGGATTCGCTAGTTAAACTCCCCCCTCCCTCAAAAAAAAATTGCAAATCGAATACAACTAAGAATTACAAAGGCTTATAATAACATTAAAGTCATTGCTGTGCAAAGCTATTGTTGCACTTTTGTATTATTACGTATACTATACTCTTATATATGGAAACATTCACATTATTTAGCACTATTATTAACAATATAATAATATGCCTAATTTTAGGTAGTATTGAAAAAATTCTAGCTTTAGTATTTCAAATTAGGGAATAGTTGGAACAAAATTTAGTCCTTAATTACAACCATTATGAGGAAATCTCATCAATGTGCAGTATTTTTTTTTTATTGAAATTTAGTAGCTTAAACTAAAATGAGTAGATATGGAAGAAAGCGCTATATTGAACTAGTTTCGCCAATTGGCACTTCAAATCCATTAATGATTAAACTCTTGAAAATAGTCAGTTTGCTTTAGAAACAACTTAGTAAAAAACAACAGAGAGGAGAAAATTAATAAAATATCAGGAATCCTAACTTAGCAGCACTTGTTTTCAAGAAACTGTTTATATTAAGCATGTATTATTTGACTGCACGAGAATTGATGAATGCAATCCTTTCATCTTTTCCAATAATTTAAATACATCCATGTCTTATACTTATTAAACAGCTTAACAAAATATTTAAATAAAACCGATTTAATTTAAAAGACAACTGACTATCTTGTCCAAAATAACAGTGTGATAATTTTTTAGCTTAATACGTTAATCGTTTTTTTTTAATTTAGCATAAGTGCATACAAATAAAAAAATGAAATGCATTTTTTCAGTAAAATATGCTTATAAATATTTTTTAATTTATTAAAGTTAGAGAAAAAATTTGTAAAAACAAAATTAGCATCATAGAAAAGTTGATTTTTGAATTTTATATTGCCGTAAAATTAATTTTTGCTCAATAATATTCTCTGAAGTTATTATGGTAAAACTTTGAAATTGCAATTGATTTTTAATAAATAAAATGTTGAAAAAAATTATTTCCTAGTGAGCATCTGCTATCCAAGGAGTAACTACGTGCCAAATGTAATAGCTCTGGATTCAAAACTTTGCCTTATAAAACTTGCCGATTCAAAAGTTTGCCTTTTATTCATGCATGACACAATTGTAGATAATATGACAACGTATAAAAATTATTTTTAAAAGTGCTTGAATTCAACAGCTATCAAGCTCTCCATATATATAGTTAAACTTTGAATTAATATAACCTATATATCATTTACGTAAAATACTAGATTTAAATTTTGATCATCCTTTTGAAAAAAAAATCAGTCATTTAAGAAGTTGATATTTAAAAAATAATAATAGATAGTCTTTTTGAAAGAAAAGATAACTAACAATTGCTAATTATTTTGTTTTAAATCCAATGCCGCTTAGTTTGAATAAACAGAAAAATAAATTATTAATTATAGCTTTTTTACTGAAATGAAGAAAAAAGAATGAATGAAGGTAACATTAATAAAATAAAAAAGGTGTGATAGAAAAAACAATAAATGAGAAAAAACAAGATTTGAGGCCAAAAGATAAAAGTACCATTTTATCTTAAACGATAATTTTCTGATTAATTTCACCCTTTTTACCTCTTAATTTACAAATCTTATCTTTCAGATTAGAAAGTTAACTTGGAACTCCACTTTTGTTGTCACTTCCAAGTCTATACCAATTACACAACTGTCCCGCACTGGAATCCTTCTTCCTATTCGATACATGTGCCAGGAAGGGGCGTTACCCTTTAATGGCTCCGCCTTTGCGTATTCCATTGGTGGAAAGAAGTAAGATAAAGAGCGACATTGAGTAGCTCGGGGCTAAAGCGACTCTTGTGGAATGTAGCTTGCGACGCCGGATGGTTTTTCGAACGATCTCTGCGATATAAATCATTGGTAAATTTAGTAATGGAGCCTTATTCTGTGTAACGTGAACAGAATTTTGTGGCGTGACTACAACGCTTTATCATTAGCTAGCTGCTGTCCAGTTTTATTTTTTATGTGTTGCTAAAGATTTGTTTGGGATGATCACTTTGGCTGCGAAAAATTCCATTCTTTGACATGAAATGGCCACTCCCTTTCTAAAACGAAAATTGTGAATTAAAGTGGGAACGTGTTGTGTTTTAGTGTTAGTAAAATTTGCTAAGTTAAAATATTATTTAATGCCATTTCTATAGTATGGAAAAGCAAGATGACAATAAGAAGAATGCAACCACGATCTGTATTTAACCCCCTAATCAGATAGTAATGAATAGGAACCTGCTGAATTTATAAATGTCTGAAATATTATTTAAAAAAATTTGATTTAACCCTTTGCACTCGTAAATATAGTTCGATGCATAATAACCTTATAACTTTAAACGCGCAATTCTTTATATATATATATATATATATATATAACATTATTTGTTGTGAAGCGGAATGCAGTGTTTGAAGGCAGTGAAGAGACTTGCTATTTCGTGACGTCGTTTTATTTCATTTTTAAGAAGCAGGCATATGTACAAGCGATGAGCACACAGAGCGACACAAAAAAGGAATGAGGAAAACGCCCTTGGACATTTTATCCCTGGTCTTATATAACCTATGATTTTGATAGAGAAAACATTTCTTCATAGCGCTAATATATTAATAAGATTCTGATAGGGATTTCTGACGCATGTCAATCACATGTAAGGGAAACACAGGGATCTTTTAAAAAGAATGTGCTTTCTGGACAGTTTTTTACCCCTTCACGCGGAGTGTGGGAAAGTTATTTTAGCTGATTCTGCAATTCAACAAAGCTTCTCTTGAATGAATTAAGTAGAGACAGTGGAATTGGATCACGAAATAAGAGAATATTTTAGAATAAGGTTACTATGAGCTAAATTATGATAAAATCTTGAAAATTAATTAGATTGAAATTAGAGTTGAAATATCATTACATATATTTCGTGTATCTCGGAAACGGCTCTAACAATTTGGTTCAATAATTCAAATTATTTATTTTTTGTTAATTCGGAATCAAAATTATGTATTATTTCCATTTTTGAATTTATTTTTATTTTATTAAATCAGTTTATATCTTGTATACATTATACATTATAACTTTAAACGAGCAATTCTTGTATATTTGTATAAATTTATTTCGTGTATCTCGGAAACGGCTCTAACGATTTGGATCAAATTTTAGATTTAGATAAAGTTGTGCTTTATAAATTTATCTAAATAGGTGCCTTTCCTAGAAAAACGCGATTTTATACAAAAAAAAAGCTTTCTTTTATAGCTAAATATTGGCATGTGGCTATGCATGAACTGCATGATCGTATCAGAAATAGAGTAGTGGCTAGGGCTTTGGATTCCCATACAGTTTTCTCATGTTCGATAACGCGTTTGCAATTCAATTATACTTCGCTTACAACTTTAAACAAACATAGAATGGAATTTTATTTACAATTTTGCAAAAAATGCTAAAAGAAGCTCGGTTTCCCAGGTACTTCACCTAATTCAAGGACTTGTTAATTGCTTAAACTTCTCCAAAAATGAATTATTCGTCTTCTTTTCTCTCTGTAGATATTTTTAAAAAATTAAAATTGAAAAATAAATAAATAAAACGTCAAAACGATGCACCGTCTTGAATGGTGCCCGAGAGGAGATATTTGAGTGCACTAAGTTAAATCTCCAGTATTTGTTTTTACTGATTAATGAAACAATATTCTCAAAAGGAGGGTTTTTTTATATCATATAGTTATTTTTATAGAGGACGTAGAAAACGCGTATTCATCATTTATTAATGTAGTGATTGCATGAAGTTGTTACTTAAGATGTCATTACTGGTTACAGAATAGGAATTGTAATACATTTAATAAATATTAACATAGGAAAATATTAAAATAGATATGTAGATATTAATATGGCATTAACAGAAAGAATTATGAGGACATTTCGAAAAATAAAAATTTTCAAATGATAATTTATTAGCTTTTGTGATCTTAAACATAGTGGTTTCTTCAACACGCTTATTTATTAATATTTCTTAGGTTAATCTTTTGAGTTCTTATTCGTTATATTTTTTTTCTAATTTGAAGCATTTGAAATTAGCGGCGGCAATTTTAGTTTAGAATTCATTGTGTAATTTAAGAAGAAAAATGGACAGATACTACAACATATCTTGAGATAACTTAGTATAATATTAGTTAATATGCACATGGATAAAACGATAATTAATTGATTTAATTATAATTTCTATTTAATTGATTTACATATAATAACACTACAGTAAATGGCTGAAAGCTCAATCCCCGGGCAAAAAGAGGAGTAAAAAAAAAGGTGTACTTCAAAAGTAATCAACAAAGTATTTTAAACTACACAGTTAAAAAAAATTGGGAAGTACTTAACATTTAACAGAAACATTTAATGCTATTTCTTAATTCTAAAAACATACGATTAATTGCTTTCTTGTATACGTAGTATATAAAAAGAATAATCGTCAAAACATTTGATATCAAGATTTTGACATTCCATATTTCTTTGAGATTGAAAAAAAACGATCTTTTGTATTATGTCTCTATATCTGTATGTGAACACAATAAATCAAATACACTTTAAACTAGACGAATAAAAATTGGCATATGGACTTAAAAACCACATTCATAGATTTCTGTGAAATTTTGAATGATATCCAATCTAAAGAAGACGCTGTTTGATGATCAAGTGTAAGTGAATTCTCTAACTTCATAATGTTAAGAGCTAGATGGATAAAATTTGGTATGCAGATTGCAGCATCTTAAATGTAGATTCTTATTAAATTTTGAACCAAATCTGTTGAGGTTGAACTGTCTGTATTTCCGCATGTACATAAGCGCTGTAACTCATAAACTCAATGACTTAATGAAATTCATGATTATACTATAACTGTATATTTATGATTACAGTTATAGTTCTATGGAAAATTGTGGTTACGATACGATCGAAAAGAAGGCGTCTAAATACATATTTGCTAGATTCACTCCAGAATTTAATATTTCTTAATTATTGCGCCTCAATACGATGCAATGCATTCTTGACTTTATTCAAGATCCACAATTTTATGGAGGAGGGGGAGAGGCAATTTAGTTTCGTTATATTAACATCCCATCTTTAAAGTAACTAGGGCTATTTTATATAACTAGGTCTAACACTACGGCTATTTTGGGACGAACCTTGTAATTTTCAACCACTGTCAGATGAAGAGGACGACACCTGAGCTGGCACCCCTCTTCAAACTTCCGTACCACCCTAACACCCGGACATAATGGAGGGGGAGATATGAGACATTTATCAGAGAATATGCGATAACGTTTCAGGAAGAATATTCCAGCTGTTGTTTTAGTTTTTTTTTTTTAATTTGGTTTCGTCCTCCTATAAAATTGTCGTTTTTCAGCATATCCTTGCTGTTATATCAAAATGTCGTATGTCAAAAACCACAAAAATGAAACGATACGAAACTTTCATGTAATAATAACATAGTATTACGAGTACATAAATAAGAAGTCGTAGAATAAATAAGCAGACACTTTTGTTTTTCCTGAGAAGGTGTAGCAATGGGGTAATGCTCACCATGATAAAGTTTTAATGCATTTTAGCAATATTAAGTCCTTTCTGAAGCAGTATTGGGACTATTTGGTGCCGAACCTATTAAATTTGAACCGCAGTTAGATGATGAAGGGGATATATGAGCTTGCACCCCTTCTTCAAATGTTCATCTCTCTAGGAGGGCATTTAATTCTAAAGGATTTAACGCAAGTCAGACTTGCATAAATGGCGTTTTTTTTTTTTTTTTTTTAAATCATGTTTGGTTATCGAATCCTTCGATCTGGAAGTTAGAAGATTCCCAATCAGGATACGGCCCATCCTGATGAAGAAAAATACTTCTTGGGGTGCTGGTCCGTAGACAGTGATGTTGACCCTTAGGATTCCTTGTCAGTCCCTATATCGATATTGTGACAACTGTCATTCATATTTCCCCGGATACCTTGGAAGAGCGTGGGTAGTTCTCTTTCCTTTATTCTTTCATTCATTCATTCTGCACTCAGGCGTATTATGGTTGTCTAAACGCATTTTTATCATGTTCTATTTATGAGTTAGAATGCACACCTGCGTTTTTATTAGCTCATCAGTTAAAGTAACTCTAAAATACTACTACCATTGACAGTTGTTTTGGGACAAAGGTTGTAAATATACTTAATGGGATATTGACCACCTGTCAACCATCGCATCTGCGCTATACATACGACTGTAAAGATGCACAATTGTACCCTAAATGTGTTAAAAGATAATTCAACATTTCTTTATTTTGTCGTTCGTGACGC
>JAPMOR010012184.1:38748-50766 GCA_026543865.1 Argiope aurantia | reverse complement strand
TCAATTTAGTATAATATTTTTCTAAACTGTCAGATTAATTATTAATAGTCAATTTAGTATAATATTTTTCTAAACTGTCAGATTAATTTACATGAAGAAATTGTATATTTCGCCACTTTTTATTTATATTTTCTACTTACAACTGCATCAGTCCCAAAATGAAATGCTTATTATAGAATATTTCAGAAAACTCTTCAATTTGAGTAGAAGTTATTATTAATTTCTTCTACCATTAGAAAGTAAACACACATTGAGTTTGAAAATTTCTTCTGTATAGTTTTTGAAAATTTCAACAAATATTCTTCGAATGTTTCATTTATCTATTCAATTTCTTTTATACAAGTAGACCATCAATAATAAATCTGAATTTTCTCTAATACTTTGTCATAATAATATGACATGGAAAATACTCGAAAAGATATTTCCATCGTATTCTCGTATTCAGTGTTTATTTCCGCTTCAATATTTCTAATGTTTATCTGTTTTAAAATTGTTTATATTTTCCTCTAAAACGAAAATGAAGCTTTGACATTAATACCAATTTCAAGTCCTTTTAGCTATAAGATTGTTTGTTGAAATTTCTCTGGAATGTTTATGATGGTAACAAAGTCTAAGTAAAAGGTACGATCGCTTTTACGATTCCTTCGAAAATCAAAGTAGTCGAAGGAGTTTTAAAGGATCTCTAATTGAAGTAACTGAGTTTCTAAAATGCTGTATTATTACTTTCGGTCTATTTGGTAATTTATTTTAAACGCGAATGATAATATTTTATGTGATAATTGCATTTCCTTTGGATAATGGAATATACGAATTTTGTTTATTTGTGACTTTCCAAGTGTTTGAGTTTCGAAGCAAATGAGTTTATTTGGTAAAGGAGTTTATTTATTTACTTGGGGATGGAATTTTTAGAATTAGAGCTCAAGATCAAAAGACTGCTGTTTATCTCTGTTTGGCAGTATGTAAACAAATACGATTTATTCTCCCGTTAGCTTTGCCATTTTATTGATTGCTTCTAAATTTCGCTTTTTAATGTAGCAACACTAATTATGCTAAATTTAAAAGGATTGCTCATCATATTTAATTCCTTAAACGTAAATTAATATGAATTCCCCACATATCAATCTAATTAATGTAAATTGTAAGTGACTACACCGACCCTCCCAAAGTTACTCAGGAATTTTGAATAATCGGTATATCTTAACAAAATTGGCGAGAACTGTAGTTCAATCCTAAGTACCATAACTGGTCACCTTACAGGCCTTTTTGTAGGAGGCTCATCTCATCATCGGTAAGGAGTAGCTGACCCAACATCATTTCTGCACCTACTAGGGCAGCGAGAACCACTCACCATAACTTAAATTCCTTGTCTTCATATCTGACGGACCCCGAAGTGAAATAGAACTACAGTAAATTTCAAATTGTGATTTAAAAATTCTTTTCATTAATAAGCTTTTCATATCACCTTTTATTTTATGAGGATAATTATTATTGTGTTTGTTTTTATTTATTTTTTTTATTTTTACATATTTCGGATCTGTAGAAAATGCATTACTTTTTAAAGTATTCAAAGGATAAACAAAATAGTTTCATTATGTATGGAAGACAAGTAATTGGCAATAGGACTGCGGCTCTCAAAATTATGGAGATTTCTAATTTTAGGAACCCTATAACTTTTATCGCCAATCCGAATTTTTAAAAAAATTACCTTATTGCTATGTTTTTATATTGCCATATTTTCAATTTCTTTTAGGAAGATAAATAATTTTTGTTCAGATATTCCGGGTTGGGAAAGTGAAATAATATTACCAAATCTATCATGCATTTAGAGACTACAGCATTTTATTATGTATATATTAATCCAAACCTTTACTAAACTTTTCCACATTACTTTTCTCTAATATTTATACAGACAAAAATAATAAACAAGAATATTTAAGAAAATCACATTCGTCGTTACAATTCATAAAAGAATAAGGGACTATAAAAATAAATGAACACTTTAAATATTAGTTCAGCTTCCGACTAGTGCGTTTGATGAAATGAAAGTCAAAAGTATATATTTATTTCCCTCGTAAGAGAAAAATAGAAAAAGTAGTGTAATTGTCAAAATTTTCGAAAGAAAAATTTTGAGGATTCTTTACATTTTGTACCTTAATAAGTTCCGAAAACACATTTGTCACACACAGCCGCATCTGGTGACAACTAGTTCACCAGGAATAATGCTTTCAATAATTTTAAATTAAATATTTATTTACCCTGGTCTCTTATTAGCTTCTTATCAAAATATCTTTAAATTTCAAATTTCGATACTCAAACAAGTCATATTATTATAAAAGACAAATTATATTTTGTTCGAATTAAAATTAAAAGATGAAAAGTTATTTAATTTTACCTGATGACTATTTGTAAGTTTGCTGGGAATACATTAATATCATTGCAATCGTGCACAAAGTGTATCCATAACTAAGCTACCAGAATTTATATTTGTTTAAACAAAACTATTTTTAAGAAAATTATGAAATTTTATGAAGGACATAATTTAGGGAAGGTGATTTGAATTAATAGCAAAAAGTACGCTTCAAGAAGGCGTTTTTAAATGAATTACACAATTATCGGGACTTTTTTTTCCTTTAGATTTTACTATCTTTTATCCATAGAAATCTCTAACAGAACACTCATTAAATTGCATAATCCGTAAAGTGAGTTGAAAAATTTAATTAAAATGCACAACCTAAAAAAAAAACACTCTTGGTCCCACCTTTGACAACAGCTGTAATCGAACACACTCTGTTCATTGCTCTGATGAAACAGTCGATTTGGCAGCTTAGAGATTGATTCAGAATGGAGTTGGAATATCCTTTGGAGATACAAAGTGGGTTTGGACTATTCTATGAATACACACAATGTCAAATATAGGAACCAGAAAAATCGCTTACTAGCTCCATTACAGTCATCAAAAGTAAGTGTGTGATATGAGTTCCCTTCACCAATTAATCTAGGCACATATCCCTTCGGGAAATCAAAGGATAGAGGTCCGGTAACATGTTCGATCAAGAACAAAGTTACACATTTTTGTTACAGAATCCTACTCCTACTTTGGAAACACATTAGCATCTTACACAAATAATTTCCACTTCACAATCACAACAAATATGATAGAGCTAATCTATACATTATATTATGAACGTCTTCAAAAATATTAGAACGTGTCATCAACTACCACTTTTATAGTCTATGGCCTCCTCGATCACCAGATAGTCTGAGAGTATTTCATAAAATCCTGGAGACCATGATAATCCAAGATTTTTACTTGATACCTAATGTAGCATTTTCTAACATATTCGTAAGATTTTCCAGAACACTCTGTGATCAACTGTGGAATATACTATCTTACGATTCCAGATGATAGCTGAAAGAAAGGTATGACATGTTGAACATATTTTGTTGTAATAAAACATTTAAACTATCGTAAAAATGTGCTAAATATGTAATGCATTAAAACATGCTCTTGAATGGCAAGATTTTTTTTTTTTTATTCGCGGTAAAAAATACTGATCCCTTTAACTGGCTCTACAAAAATTCTATAACTTTCTGAACAATATTTGGTTCATATGTTAACAATTTTCGAATAAGGTTGTTTCATTATGAACATGCATTATATACATTTCTATTTATACTCTTTTTTTATGAGTGAAGATTAATTTCTTCTTCTGCTATTTTATATAACCCAATTTATTACCAGTAATGAAAAAAAATGTTATTCATAATAACTTTACTTAATTAAAAAGTAATTAAATGCTCGATTTACATTTTTCGCAATCATAAGAAAATTAATTTTGTTAAATAATTCGACTAAATTTTCCTAAACCATTTCAAATAATTTTGTTAAGCCTCGTTTATGATCAAGGTTAATTTGTATACTTTTAAATAGAGATATGCACACACTAATTAATAGCAATTAAATATAATTGCTTTTAATATTGTTTTATTTCTAAAGCACACTGGGTAAGCTTATTTCTTTTTTCTTACGGCTAAATCAATTGCACGATTGAAATTCTTTTATCACTTTAAACTAATTCATTGGAATGCTTTCAATTCGAGGAGAATCGCAGGTAAAAAGCAATAACAATGTTTCATTCGATTCTGAAAAGTGCCGTTTATAATAAATAAGTGTAGAAGTAATGTGATATCAAATTTTAATATTTCGGTATTTCTGTTGATGCAATACTCGATTCCAGTTACAGAGCAGAATAAAATAAATTCATAATCTCTCACCTATCATTTTTTGTATCCTCACGACTGAGAAATTTCCTAGAATTTTCAGTTTGATTAAATTAATCGGAGTCGAAAGTAATATTTTCATTTCAGCTCATATGCAATCTCTTTCATTCAAAGCGTGATATCCGCGTAAGCTGTCTTCGCTATAGATATTTTTTAAGTAAATAAAGTTGAATAGATTTTAATAGTTCATCAGTGCAATGAAAATATCGAAAATAAAATACTAAAGTTAATTCTTCTCTTTCATTTATTAATTAAACGTAGCGGTACTTTAGATTATAAATTAAACTGCAAAAGCAATAAGAATTACAAGATAATATTTATGATTAAGGCAATATACACATGGACCGTTTGTGAAATTACCTTCAAAGAATCTATTTATATGTATGTGTGTGTAGGTGTGTAGATTGAGACACACCCGAACTCCAGTTTCCACTAAAGATGCTGTACATAAATAACAGGGGTAAGTAATAATTTCAATTCTTCAGAAAACAGGAATACTTTAAAAAAAGTTAACAAATAAAAATAATTAGAGATTAAAAACCAGAAAAAATAAGCCTCAAATCCTGATCACATAGGTGGATTATATTGTGAAAGCAACAGATTTTTGTAGCAGGAACAACTAGGCATGCAATCTCTAGTTATCTCTGATAGGAATAATCATTGGAAACAGTAAAAAAATGCTGAAATGGAATTCGAATGCCAAAAACCGTTGAAACTGTAGAAATACTGAAGTTATGAACGTTTATATTACTATCTAAGATGCGTCAATTCATTTCACTCCATGTTGAAGAATGCACCTCTCACGACCGCCCACATATATTTAAGCATAACGGGGTGTTCATAAGAACTCAAATAATCAATTACTTCCTTGCTACTGCCGAAATAACTACTATACAAAAAACTGTAAGCTACTACTAATAAGTTTATTTTAAAATATATTAATAGATTCGTATTTCTTTGAATAACAACTTTTAAAGTCAAGAATAAAAATAGATGTAATTTTAAATTTTAATTAAACTTGCTTTTTATTGATGATAAACTTTGATTAGATTCACAATTAATACTATATTTTAGCAACGCTGTCAATAGGGGAAAATGTAGATTAAAATAAAGGTAGTAAATGTTGCATTTCATTGAATGACATATTGAATAATTGAAAGAGAGAGAAATCATAACAGTGATCATTGTATACAACTTGGATAATTCTAAATGTTTTAAAAGTTTATGAAGTTAAAATTTATAATAAAATCATTTTGGTATGTTGTAATAAAACTTAAGAATTTAATGTGAAAGAAATTTTGGTTAGATGTGCTTGGAATATATACCGCGAAACATTTTGCTATGTTATTTATTAATCAGAATTATTAAAGAACAATCAAAACTTGCATTCGTAAAATTCTCATGGATGAATGTCAAGTAAGATGGAAAAATAATGAAAAAAGCTGCTTTACCTTTAGTATCTTTTCTCAGATACAAAGAAGTATATATATACTGATAATAAATATTTAGCCCAACTAACTACAACCATATACTTTGCCTGCATTATTTTAAAAGATTCAATTTGAGAAACTGTAGTTGTAGATGTGGTAATGATTATGATGACATTCTACACTGCATTTTTCATTGTCCTATTCTTCATCATTTGAGAAAATTTATTAAACCTCAACAAAATATTTTCCAAATTCTATCAAATGAAAAATTAGAAGAAGCTCAAGCTGCCTTGGATTTCCTGCATCACAATGAAAACAGTATTTTCCAAAAGGAATAATAATTCATCTTCGTTTATCTCCTATCTGAACTAATCTTATTTTGTACTCTGCCTGGAGGAATCATATTTTATTTTATTGCAAAGGCAACAGGACTTTTTGTTGGTTGTACCTTGCTGTAAACCATTTTGCATTTCTTTTAGTATTCCATGTGTTAATGTCTTTAGTTGCAAACTTTGAATCTGACTCCTCCATTGCAAGAGCGCTTTCAAATATGCATCGAGAAAGTAGAGAACTTTTAAAAATGAACAGTATCTTATAAGCATAAGAAAAAAATGCTAAATGAACTTTTTTCTAGAATTTTGTTCCTTGTCATGGAATCGACCTTTAAATAAATTTAATAATAAATAAATAAACCTTTAAATAAATTTTCAGATAAAAACTTATTCCAGAATCATTAGGTCATTAAGAGTCATTAAATTGATTAACATGGAGATTATGGTGAACTTGATTGATCATTTCCTCAGTCATTAATCTAAAAAATATTTTCATAATTTTGAGTAAAATAAGAAGGATTTCTTTTATAAAAATCTCAATATTCGATTTGAATATTTTGGAGACTTGTTTTTGACAGAGATGGAAAGATTTAAAAAATTTGAAATTGCCAAAGAAGCTTGAGAAAAACAAGACGAAAACTGATAGATTCCTGAAATTCAATCGATGATAAATTTTGAGATAATAATTTTAATGAAAAGAAAAGAGAGATAGGAAATAGATTGTTTAATCTCAGTTGGTTTATGCCGGCTGTAAAATAGTGTTTTTCCCCAGCTTCTTGATCCTGAATTGAAATTGATTCGAGAATTTCATAATTATTTTCTATCACATATAACATGTAGACAGTTCCATCATTTCTTAACCGAAAAAGAATAAATTGCAATATTAAAAAAAAAACCTAACAATCACGTTTTTGTTTCACATAACTATCCACATATACAAATGTTCTTAAGAAATGATGCATTAAATCTCAAGTATGTTTTTTCTGTTTTTCCTATACAAAAAAAAAACATTATTTTTAAAATATTTTTACACATATATTTTTATCTTTGCGATTTTCTTTGTTTAGAATTCTTACCAAAATTATTATTAATTAATGCTTTAATGTATGATTTTAATATAAATTTTTAATCATCTGTAAAATCTGTTTCCCATTGAAAAATTTCCTTATGTATTTGAATATGTTGTTAATAATCGTGTATACTTATTTGCTTCTGATAGACGATATACTAAAAATTAAAACAAAAAAAAAACTGAAATGTTTAAATATATCTCCGATATTGTTGTATTTTAAAAGATAGTTAAAACGCTCTAAAGAAACAGTACTCAAAATCTTATGATGCATAGTATCCTCCTAAGTATATTTGATTAACTTAAGTTGTGCTTCCAATCTTTCTCATTGAACTTCCTATCCTTAATAGTAAATTTCTTAATGTCAAAAATAAACCTCAAACAGATAATGTGTTCTTATAGCAATTGCTAACTTTGAAATTGTATTTCTCATTACGATAATGTTTGATTTTTAACTTAAAATGAAAATTTTTCGAAATATTTGCCAATTTTTTAATTTTTCTTTTTCGTCCTTACTATTATATCGCAATAGTTTTAAATTTTAAAATATAATGTGAAATGTTAACATCGAAAAGAAAATTTCACTTGTGAGTTATTGCTTATTGTAGGAGTTTATTTCTCATAAAAATAATGTATTTACACTTTAATATCAATTCATTTCATATGTATTTGTATTTGATTACATTTATTCTGAAAATTCTTACTATTATATCAATGACTTTTTAAGGTGCAAAATAATCAGCCTAAAAGAAGAAAGATCTATTTTTATATATTTATGATAATTGCGTTTCAGAGTTAATCAGTCACAAAATCAAAATGCACCATTCTTAATATGTAAGAAATCAAAACTTTTAGAACTTGATTCGGTATTTATTATGCTGTAATTTTAATATTTTAAATAGTTTACAAATATTAAAAAAATCATCTATTTAATTATGACTGACTGTTGAAATTACTTTGTAAAAAACATAATAGAAAATAAATTATTTCAATTATAATTAATGAGTTTTAGTTAATTAATTTCATAGATTTTACTATTTTGGAAAGTAGAATAACATTTTTGAAAATATCCCATATTCAAGATTGGCTGCTTATACTCCGAATATATTCAACGTTCATAAATAAAAATATGAGAAAAATTAAATAAATAAAATAATTTTTTTTAAAAAAATCAGCTGGAGTGGTCTCGTATGCTCTCTAACCAACTTTTCATGCCTGAAAACTTCCTTATATGGTATTGGCGTAAAATAGATATGGAATATTAACTTTTGGCATGATTTAAGCAATTTTATTGAATCTATTGTGTTATACTTGGAGAATCTATTGAATCTATTGTCATTTGGTGATTAATAACTAGCGTTTTAGGCACATTTTTTACAACCGATTGAATCAAAAATTTGATACAAAATTGCATTTGTTATTACAAACTCCCATACCAAATTTGATGCATTTAATCCATTACTTTTTTGAATGATTAAGTTTACAACATTTCTAAAAATACAAACTGACAGACAGTCAAACAGGAGTTAAATTTGGCTAAAAATTTAACTGATATCTACAATATCAACATTAAATCTATGTACCAAATTTCATTGGTCTAGGTTACTTCGTAATTCAATTATCGTGTTAACTTATATTTGAACAGACTGACTTTTTCTGAATAGATTGTGCTCAATATTAATTAGAAATCTACAAATTTTATATAAAGAGCATACCAAATTTAATTCATCTAGTTCAAATCTTTTTTGGGTTATCTTTGTGGCAGATGGACAGAAAATTTCTAAAAATTTTCGAATCAGGATTGTCTAAAAAGTGTAGATTCGTCAAAATTTTGAGTTAGAATTTTTTTGTCAATTAATATATATATTCTCTTTTCTTTTTACATATATGAGAAAGTAATTAAATAACATATTATTGCAGTATTAATATTCTAATATTAATAAATCTCTAAATTAGAGTTCATTATTTAAATCAATAATCTACCTTTTCAGAAATAAGAGTAGAATTCGCTAAGTTACCGCTTTTAATTCCGTATTTATTCGGTTATAATTTAATATCTCTTTTAATGAGAGTTGCTAAATTTTTCATTTGTAACATTATGATGAATTTTTATTAGATATAATTTTCAGAAAAAAATAAATCATTTTTCAGCTAAAAGTAAGCATGGAATTAAACATAATAGAAAACCTTGCAATTTTAAACTTCCATCGATGCTATGGTCCGTTTCATTCGGGAAGTCATCTCGCAACGCTCTAATTGTACTAGAAGTTGGAAAAGAGCCAGATTTCCGTGAGATGTAGGCCTTCAAATATTTTAGAGATTAACATTTATCTGTTTTCTGCACGCTTCATATAATCTTCGTGTCTTACACAAAGCAATTTAGAACTTTAAGTATTATTTAGATCATTATTTTTATAATTTATGATGTTCAAGAAGAAAATATTTCCGAGATTTCAGGTTGCGGAATTTCTAAGATAGAATTAATTTTGAAATGTAACTCAAATTCTTACTTCAGACCCAGTTTCTTTATCTATGCATCTCTGCTATAATGAAGATTGTTACAGGATTTCAGTTTAAATTTTATTAATTTAATTATTAATTATGAGCTCGAAATCTTCTGAGACACACCTGGTTTAAATTTCATGTGTATTTTTGTCTATGCTATAGATAAAATTTAATCCTCTCAGTTATAATCTGTGTATATTACTCAAGGAAATAAAATGTATGGTTTTATTTATATATTTGTTTTCATAATTAATGATGTTGTACTATGAAATGACAGATTACGAACTAAGAAGATTTTGTGGAACATTTAACATTAACATTATCTCTCAAGATAAGAATTCAATACTTAGTTTAATCCTAATCTGAGAGTATAAATACCATTTTGCAGTGATCAAATAGGTGGAAAATTTTGTTTCAAAGTATGTTCAATTTATATAACACGCCTCCTCTGGCAATTAGTTAATTCATTGGAAGAACTGGTTGGATTTAATTTTTATTAAAGACGTATGATTTGAAAAATATTTCTGATTTTCTCAAAAATTAATTTGAAGCACAAAACTTATTAGTAATTATAGTTGTTAATGCTATGTCAATTTAAAGGTCATATGTATATTGTTACAAACCTGCAATTCGGCTTCCCAGCATAGTTTATTCCATCAATAGAAAGAAAGTTTTACAGTCATCTGAATGGGACTAGCGCGTCGGAGGTCCCAGAGCTTGGCGACCATTTGGCGACTTGGCGACAAATTTGGCGAATTTGGCGCCAAAATAGATAATACCCAAAACTTCGAGAATTTTCCCGATCCGTCCAGTAGGAACCGAGATACGCCTCGAACGTTCCTGATTGGTTGAGAGGCTTCTAGCCCCGCCTCCTGAGACCTATAAAAAGGGCTGCGGCTGCCAGAGAGTCAAGTCCGAGTTGGGAGACGACGAAGCCAGTAGTCGGGACGGCGGAGAAGTCCGAAGACGGAGCGGAGAAGGCGGAAACTACGGTGAGCAGCGACGGAGTCAAGCTCGTGCTGAACTGAGCTGTGCGCTACTGTCTCTGTAGTAGATCCCTGTAGTCACGATCTCAACTTCCTTCAAGAATTCATCTTTGCTGTGGATCTGCATAGAAGGTGATGCAAATAGGAGCCGATGAATCTTCTGTGCATCCGGACATGTTATGTGGTCGCAGAAGGACCTTTCCAGCGAAAATGGATGCGCTCTTCAGAAAATCCAGTGTGGAGAGTTGCGGACAATTCTCGAGTGTCGAGAATAGATTGGGAAGAGATGGACGTATTCGTGTGAAAGCTTTGGCGACGAAGGCGAATACCTGGCTTTCGAGTGGACTTCAGAAAGCACCGTTGGATCATCCTGATATACGATTGGTTCGATGGAAGAAGTTTAAAGTGACCAACCGAAAAACCTGGCAAGAATTCATTCCGGAGGTCTCTACTACGATCCAGCGTTTGGCTCCATGGGACATCCTGCATTTTAAGGAGCGGAATCAGGTCTGGATGTACAATCCGAAACGACGAAGAGGTCCGGGTCAAAATCATTCAGAAGGTTTGGATGGATCGTTAGTCGCCGCCAAGTTAGTGAATGATGTCATCTTCGAAAGACCGGAAGTCGCCTAAAGCATCATCATTCGGAAGCCTACGCCAGCTGTTGAAGTAGGACTGCAGGGACGTCAGTCTTTGAAGAGGGGAGCAATGTTACAAACCTGCAATTCGGCTTCCCAGCATAGTTTATTCCATCAATAGAAAGAAAGTTTTACAGTCATCTGAATGGGACTAGCGCGTCGGAGGTCCCAGAGCTTGGCGACCATTTTGCGACTTGGCGACAAATTTGGCGACTTTGGCGCCAAAATAGATAATACCCGAAACTTCGAGAATTTTCCCGATCCGTCCAGTAGGAACCGAGATACGCCCTGAACGTTCCTGATTGGTTGAGAGGCTTCTAGCCCCACCTCCTGAGACCTATAAAAGGGGCTGCGGCTGCCAGAGAGTCAAGTCCGAGTTGGGAGACGACGAAGCCAGTAGTCGAAGGACGACGAAGCCAGTAGTCGGGACGACGGAGAAGTCCGAAGACGGAGCGGAGAAGGCGGAAACTACGGTGAGCAGCGACGGAGTCAAGCTCGTGCTGAACTGAGCTGTGCGCTACTGTCTGCAGTAGATTCTGGTTGTATGCTGCTGTGTGTGCTGTTGTATGCTACACGTCTCGGGTGAAGATAATCGTCTTCTGTGCTGTACATAGTTGTCTCTTTGTGCTGTCCTGTGTGTCTTCGTGTAAATAAACGTCGTTGTTTTTATTCTACTTCTGCCTGCTAATTGAGCGTTCTACACACCATATCACTTCCACTATCCAAACGAACCCCGGTAAAGAAAATTTCGTAACAATATATATATATATATATATA
>JAPMOR010012184.1:0-18030 GCA_026543865.1 Argiope aurantia | reverse complement strand
AATCTGCAATTAATATAATAATATTTTTTACTGAAACAAAGCATTTTTTTATAATTTTATTACTGGTAACAAAGTCACTGAGCGTTTAAACTTTATGGGCACTAAAGAATATCTTTCTTAATTTATGTAATATCTCAAGAATTTCTCAACAAAATTTTCTCAGATTCTTCATGAACAGATCGATTAATTAACAATGTTTAATTTTAAATGCATCAAACACTAAGAAAATAAAATGAATCGTTTAAAATAATCGGTCGAAAACATGTTTAAAAAGGCTACTTAAAAAACGACGTACTTAAAACTATAATCATATACAAAAAATATATAATTAACATAAATACAAATTTAATTACAAAAGCATGTAACTAACCTAAAAATAATTTAAATCAAGAATTATCCGTTGATAATATTGTCAACAATCAGAACACAATGCGCATGCGTGAATTTTCAACGCCAGTTACGGTAACGCAAATTCGTGAATTTTTCTACGCCAGTTGGGGCAACGTTATGCAGATTAGAGATTTTTAATTTCCTTTATTCTGTGTTATTTTAATTCAAAAGTACTTCAGAATGAATCTGAAAGATCGATTAATTAACAATGCTTAATTTTAAATGCATCAAACATTAAGAAAATAAACAGAATTGTTTGAAATAATAGACCGAAAAATGTTAACCCTAGCCTCATTATTGTTGTGAAAAAAAAACTGTAGCCTTACTCATTTGGCGGTGGGGAAAATGGAATATTTTTTGGAGGGAAATTTAGTTTTTAATTAATAATTAAAATTCTAATTAAAATTCAAAAAAAGGAGCCCCAGGTTCACATTCCCGACCTCTAAGTTATACATGTACCAAATTTGGTAGCTGTAGGTCAAATGACATGGCCTGTAGAGCGCCAACACACACACACACACATTGAGCTTTATTTATAAGTACAGATTAAAAATATCAGTTGATACATATAATGACTCATTTTAATAATTGTATAATATTTGGTGTTTCTATTAGTATTTTATTATCATGCCTTTGATGTTAAGTTTTTAATTCTTTTAGTAAGATGTTCTTAATGACTGATGATTTTACTTTTATTGTGTCTTTTCTTTTCTCATTTCGTATTAGTTACTCTTTATAAATATGCATCTTTAATGTATGTTATCGTATTTTCTTATTATTTAATATCTGTTAGGTTATTAAATCTTCTATATGATTACGTCTAATGATCTTGTATTAAAAATACTGTGTTTCCCGATGAATAACATGAAAAACGAAGAGCAGAAGAAAAGGTGACACCACATTTGAAGAAAACATGTAGATTGACACATTGTAGAAAACGTGGCAACTCCTTTTTTTCTGAGAACTGGTATGAAGCCGCTTTAAAAGTGAGCAACTAAATTTAAAAGAGCATGGTACCTTCACAACATTTTTAAAAATTTTAAGCATTAAACAAAAAAAATTATAATAATGAATGTTAATATTGAAATAAAACCACCTTGAAGAAAAACATTTTTAATCTACCTGCTTAGATAAAATTTCCATTTATTTTTTAAAAAATCATTTTTTAAAATTTGCTACTACTTTTTTAAATATGATTATTTTTTATTCAAACGTTTTTATAGATTCTATAAAATATATTACACTAAACTGTGCGTGAATTATAAGATATATTAAGTACTCATTTTATATAAAATTTTTACTATTATATATGGTGAAAAACTGGGAAAATTAGCAGCATCTCAGATTAACTTTGATATTTAAAAAAAAAACTGTTCAATTGAGTGCTTATTCCATGCACAATTTTATTAAATACATATTGATAAACTCATAGACAAAATTTGAAAGTTCTATCTAATTTAGAAACAAAGCCTTAGCATTTTCAAAACAAGACGATGCAGAAAAAAGATCATGGAGAAAAATTCATTTAAAGATTTAATCTGTGAATAAAAAAAAAACTATTTGCTCTTTTCTCAAGCAAATATTTTGCTTAGTCATAAAACTATATAATTTAAAATATATATACAAAATTGAAAGTACGTGTCTTCAATGCAAAATATTTTATAAAGATTTAACTACTCATTATGCAATAAAAAAAACCTGATCGAGTAAAACAGCTGTATAAAACCAAACAAAATATCTAGATTTTTTAAATAAATTAACGTACCTGGTGCTTAACATTTATTAAACACATGATTCAAAAGCATCCCGGTTTGTATGCTAGTCTTTCTTTTTAAATTTCTTTTCTAAGCGTTCAGAAGTATATTATTTTTTTTTCTGAACTGATTCATACACAGCAGATTTCTTATGTTTTCTCTGATGCACAAGCATATAATCGCTCCAAATGGCTAAATGTCTAAACTATTTGTTCAGAGGAAGGCTATTTTCAGCTTGAACACTTTCGAATGATTTTGATATCCCTACATTGAACTCAGAAATTGCATCTGCAGTTGCAACTCGGATTCGATACAGTGAAGCAGAAATTCCAAATTCCATTTGAGCACTTACTCCATATTACACTATGAAGATTTTCGTTTGAATTCTGGGTCAAACAGCTTGTGCGAGGTTGAAAACGTTCATCTGATGCCAGTCGTTGATAAATCGGCATAATTTTGGGGACACATGTCTCATTTATTGGTGTTTTTATATGTATTTTATGTGAACTTGGTGTTTTACCATTGGCCAGAGCTTCCTGATAAAATCATCAAGAATATTTACCAGAAGGACACAGTTATCTTCCAAAAAGAGTAAAATAATTCAATATTTCTTTGGGTTATGTCATTAGTTCGGACATTCCGGTTAAATTCCATTTTTAAAGGTTCAGGCCCCTTTAAGTCCCTGTCATTGTGAATAATCACCTTAATAACTTTTATAACTTTTGAATTAATGCAGTTACTGCTTTAATATTTTAGTATGATGTTAAGAATAGTATAAAAATAAATGATCCAATAAAAAATTTCGACATTTTGATCATTTTTAGATACCGTGTCCCCTTAAAATACGAAAGTAGTTGGTTGCTACCCAAAGTATTGAAGGCCATTAGCACTTGATACATGGCATAATGTCGAGGCTGAGCGTACAGAAGAGAGCTTTGGGCACTGAAGCTGACTATCAATAAAAAGAAAGTGTCTGGAATGGAAATTTCTGAGACAGAACATTATGAGGCTATTGGCAATGAACATTGAGGTAGCCATAGTTTCAAGCGATAACAACACTCATTCATCAGTGGCTAAACGATCCTAATTGTGAGGAAATCTATGTATGAAAAAAATATTTTAACTCTAAGAATAATCATAGATATGCAATTATTTATGATAAATTGAAATCTCCATTACTACAAGACTGATAAAAATAATCTAGTTATACCGTTAAAACATTGCCACACATATTGATTGTCGATGAATGTTGAGAAGGTTGTAATACATGAAGCCTTTTAATACATTTCATTCAAACAAAGTTGTTAGCAGTAAAAATATGTATATTTGTTTCAAAAATTTAAATAAAACTCACAAATAATTAAAAAATAATTTTAAATATATGTCGTTTCATGCAGTGTATAAAAATCCTATAAAATTATGTTTCTAAAATTATTTTCGGTTTTTTTTTATATTTCTTTAAGTATAAATCCTAAAATAACTTGTTTATATCACAGTGTAAGATATTTACCATGTTTTTACATACATAACAAATCAGAACAACCACCACTGCCCATATTTGAATATGTGAATTTTAGTCGCTGACTAATGTTGCGGTTAAATTCTGCAGTGATCACATTAGTATAAAACAATGCTGGCAAGTCTGTTTCCATCCGAAATATTCTGCAGTATATATTCACTGATTCCCTTCATTCTTATGTTAAAGCTTAAGGTAATGAAATTTCTTCTGATAATACTTACAAAATATTTTATATAAGTATTTTTTTAACTTTTAAAAATGAGAAGCTTTTCTTTAGAATTGGGTTGATATTTGAACATTTAATTTAACTTTTTTTTCAGTCTATGACTGAAAATTGAACTGAAGATAATTTGTAAAATATTAAAACCTATTAAATGTTTGCAGAAAATATAGATTTACATGAAGCAACTTATTCGGTTAAGAAGATTAGTAAAAGTGTAAATTATAATCAAAATCGTCTGTAAAAATTACAGTCGCATTGATATTGATCAATTCGGTATCTCTTTTTATATTACAACTAAGAAATTAGCCAACATTTTCTGTAAATCTACTTTCAAAGCTGACTTCATTAGGTAGATTCTTCATGTAAATATGAATTTATAAATAAAAATTGAGGCGATTTTTCTTTTCAAAATTATTCCAAAAAGTAATTATTAATCAGTTAGTATTAATTTTAAGTCACAATTTATCACTGACTTAGTATAGAATATATATAGATTCAGTATGGGCAAGTGAGATGCATCACTGAAATTAATTATAAAATAAATAATTTAAAGCAAACTAAAATAATTATAAATTTAATAAATCCTTTTCTTCAGAAATATTGATATTTCTAAAATAATTAAAATTGAAGATTGAAATTCGGTGCTTTCATTTTGCTTTACTTTTCATTTTTGATTATTCTGAAACGCTAAGCTATAAATTAAGAAATCCATTATCAAAGTAGTTGGGGTAAATTCTACATTTAGAAGTTTAATTATTAAAAATGTTAATACTCTTCACTCAAACATAATATTTTATTTCAACTCTAAGAATGTTTTCGAGTAAAATGTATATATACTCCGGAAATTGCAAGTTCTCTTTTAAAGTTCCATAGACTTAATCTCTGGTATCCGGCTTATAATAATAAAGTTAATGTATTACAGATGCTTCCCCATAAAACGATAATATTATTCAAAAGTGAAATAACCGGAAAGACATTTCCATCATACCCTCGTATTCTTTGTTTATCTCTACTTGCTACGCCTTATTTTTAAGTTTCATCTTTCCTAAAATTGTCTGATTCTTTATATTGAACTGAAAAGGAAGATTTGAGGCAAATACAGTTTCAGGTCTGTCTTGCGATAAGATTGTTTGTGGAAGTTTCCCTAGAATGTTTATGATAGCAATAACGTCTAAGTATAGGGTACGGATGCTATTAGTTCAAAGGCAAAGATAATTTTCCTTTTAAATCAATAAATATGTCATAGCTGTGAAAGAATTTTAAAGGATCTTTTTTTTTCTTCTGTTTAACGTTATTGTGTTACACAAAAATAATGATTTACTGTTTTCAGAATGTATTATCATTTAAAATGTTTTGAAAGAACGCGAGTTTTGTAATGGAAAAATTTTACTTCAGTAAATTAAAGGAAAGATCATATGCTAAACACAGATTCTCAAATTTAGTAAAATATAAATTGCATTTAATTAACTGTTGTTATAGCAAAGAATATAGTTTATTCATTTACTAAGAAAAACAGAAACAGTAGTTTTTATGAATTGAAATCTGTACTTCAAAAGATTATGAATTATATTTGATTTCATATGTTTAAACTGATTACAATTATATTTATATTGACAGGAATTATTTCAAATCAAAAAATAAATAAACAGCACTTGAAAATAAAACTGAAGTGGAAACCGCAAGTTCTAAATTAAGTTTGACATTTTTTTTGACCAACTATGGAAGCTACATCTTAAAACAAGTGATTAAAACAACAGAACATCTTAAAACAACAGATGAAGTATAAATTTATTAATGTATTATTACATTTTATTTTGATAAATTTTGATTCAATACATAATTTAAGTTGTATTATAAATTAATGAGATAGGGACTCTTAATTAAATTAATTAAGAGTTCTTGAAGCCATTTAAAAAAAAACTTTTCGTGCAATTGAAAATTTGCCATTTAAGATATCCAAAAGTTATAAAACATTGATATCTACTTTGCTACCTTTTATTTTAATTAATGAGATTAATTGCTAAAATAAAAAGATATTGTTACAAACCTGCAATTCGGCTTCCCAGCATAGTTTATTCCATCAATAGAAAGAAAGTTTTACAGTCATCTGAATGGAACTAGCGCGTCGGAGGTCCCAGAGCTTGGCGACGAACTTGACGACCATTTGGCGACTTTCTACAGTTTTATATTTTAAATTAAAAGTGTCAGTTTTGTCAGTTTTCGAGTTATATCCTTATAATTTTAAAATAGATTCTTATTAAAAGAGTTAGACTTCATGATAGATAAAACGAAATTTTTTTATTGGAAAGTTAAATTTTTCTGAAGATAAATAGGAACTTATTAGGAAAATGAAGTTGTCAAATTTACAATCGGGATTAATTTATTTGTTGACATATTTTTATTTGTATATGAAGAAATGCTTAGTTTTGGTTGAAGTTTAATTTTCTGTGTCTGATTAAAACTCAAACTATCATATTCCGCTCCAAAAAAAATTTAAATCTGTTCATTCATTTATAAAATAAATTCATAGAATATAATGGACATTTGGTGAAGACTTCAAAAATCAGATATGAAAATTTATGAAGTCGAACTTTTCTTTCATTTCAGTTAAAAACATGATTTAATAAAGATTGTCTAGACATGCCGTTTGATATCGAAATTCAGTTTTGGTTTTGTATCATTATAGATGAATTTAATGTAAGTTAATAGATTACTCTCATTTAAAAAATAGTTAAATATGTCTCTGAGGGAAATTGAATAGTACCAAAAATATTATTAATTACTATAATATTATTAATTACTGAATGAAATTAGTTCCTTCAAATTTTAGTTTACTTTAACCTTTTGTTTAATATTCGTGTAATAATGAAAATGCCTTTCAAATTCAAAATAGGAAGTTTTAATTTCCTTCTGAGAGCTTCAGAAAATTAACAAAATGTGTTTTTCTTTCTTTATTTTTTTCTTTTGAATCTTTTTATAAAATTCATGAAATATGCTTTTACGAAATATAAAATTTTTTAATGATATTACTTCATAAAAAAGTATTACATTTAATATATGTTTAATTGAATTTTTGCAAGGAATTTTTATAAAAATGTTCATTAAATATTATTTAGAAGTAATAAGGTTTAAGGGGAAATGTCTAATATCTTTTTCTACTAAACTTAACTTAAATTCTACTAAAACTTAATTTTAAAGTCGATGAACAGCATTAGAAAACATTTAATTAACAATTAGCTTCTGACGTGAGAAGCTATGAAATGTCTATCCATGTTCAAAATCTTACACAAATACCAAAATTGCAAAATTATTTTGCTATTTCACTATTAACAAACAAACTATTTCACTTACAAATAGTTTGCTTGTAAAATTATTTATATTTCACAAACAAACAATTATATGAGATACTTAATTCTTATCATAACACCATTCAGCATTTCTTTCAATATGATAGATACAGTGTGCACACTTAAATCCCTCCCATTCACCTTTAACTTCAGATTGATGACAGCAGAATGAAAAAAATGATGATTCTTAACGTTCATATATCAGGTGCTACGCGATATGTTCAAACACAGCGACATCTGGTGACAAACCACGGAGTTAGATTTCCTATCTCAAAAGCGGTACAAGATAAAACAAGAAAATCAAATATAAAAGTGTAGAGCATTATTGATTCTGAATAAAAATGCATCTTATTCACATTCAACTAGTAAAAATAAGATGTCCGAAATGTAAATTTGCATGCTCGTGAATTCCGAAATTGTGAAGCCATGAAACATGCTAAAAGAGTAAAACAAGTTATTTTAGTATATTTTTATTTTTGGCATTCAAAATTATTCCTATGCTTTCAGATACAGACCATCAAAATGAATTTCAACTATTACAAATTTCAGTATATAAATTGTGATAGCACTATAATCCAGTAATACGTTATAGGACGCTTTACTTTTTGAGTTATTTCCTCAGGTAAAGGAGATATTTTGTTTGCCCAAAAATAATGTATTTCTTTTTCTTTTATCCGTATCTTTTGATTTCACAATTCGGGAAAAGAGAAAATAAATGAACATTCTAATTGTTCTATTCTAAGTATTAATGTGAACAAGGTATGCAAAAAGAATGTTTTTTTTTTAAATTTTAATCCAAATGGTTCTGCAACTTTGATTTATTTTGTTATGTTTTTGAGATATGTATGCTATTTCGAGTTTTCAACCAGATAGCACTGTAAGTAGTCACATTGCATTTCACATAACCATTTTATTAAACTATAAAAGAAATCTTTAAAAGCAAAGAAAGAATATTTGATAAACCATACAAATATATCCTTAGGAAAACCATACAAATATATCCTTGGGAAATAATTAAAAAAAAGAGAATTATCTGAATATATTACCTAAAATAATGTTATCTCCTAATTGCAATATGTTTAGTTTCTATGAGAGTTATTGGCATCAAAGACGAAGAATAATAGAGTGAAATAGAAGTTCTTCTAAAATTAAAAAAATGAATTACACAAACAATATTTGTAAAAAAGTTATCAAATGTATTATTTATTAACTGTGAAAAAGACTTTTCACTTGTACAGAAAAAAAATCATTCAGTGAAAAGGAAGTAAAGCTTGTTATTTCCATTTATATCCTCAACTGTTATGCTCTTTTAGTATATCCACAATAAATTATTGGTTGTCGGAAAACGCGAAAACAAATCTCTTTAAACATAATTCAAAATAATTATAAAGTAAAATTTATTATTTTTTTTAACGAAAGATGGTAACTTAAATAATTAATTAAATTGATAAATCTATTTCACTAATTTTGTTTTTGGATTATGAAATCTTCATAAGTACATATTTTACCGTTAATAATTCATTTAAAATCGGCAATAAAGAATCTTAAATAAA
This sequence comes from Argiope aurantia, assembly GCA_026543865.1. Taxonomy (NCBI): domain Eukaryota; kingdom Metazoa; phylum Arthropoda; class Arachnida; order Araneae; family Araneidae; genus Argiope; species Argiope aurantia. The sequence continues at coordinate 9,244 of JAPMOR010012184.1, read as the reverse complement.
ATATTAAGTTTAATTAACGTAATGAATACTCCAAAAACGCTCATCACATTCCTATAACCGAATTTGGATGCTAAAATGTTTATAGATACATTTTTGCTGTTAATAATTCAGTTAAAATCAATTAGAAATGTACCTTAAATAAAATAGTAAGTTTAATTAATGTGATGAATATCCTAAAAATACCCAAGTTTGTCAATGCAGTTTACTAAACGATATTCATGATTAATTTTGAGTAGTAATATTAATCTATATTTCTCTAACATTCATTATAATTTTAAAAATAAGAAGATAATTAAAAATTTTTAGAGATATATCTTACAAAGATTCTATGCTGATTAAAATTTATATATGTTATTTTTATAGCTTTATGGGTAATAACAAACTGGTTATGAAAATTAATTTAATAAATAATTTAATCGAAAAAAATTAAAATAATTTTGCAGAGCCATTTCAATTAATTGTATTTGCGAGACTTAAAGATTATTAATTTTTGTCGCTTTAAACAAAATAATTACAAGAGAAATTAATAGCAATTGAATATAAATGCTGTTAGTGCTGCTACTTTATTCCAATCAATTGGTTTGTTTGCTACGTACCACAATTAATTACATCTTTATTTTATTTTATAACTTCAAATGATCTCATTGCATAGCTTTCAATTTGATGAAAATTCTACTTAATTAGCAAGTGAAAAATTTCTATAAATTCTGAAAACTGCTGCTGATTAACAATAAGTGGAATAATAACCTGAAATCATTTTTATTATTTCGGATTTTCTATCAATGAAATACTTAAAAATGGAGGAAAGTTAATTCATCATCTCACTGTATTTAACTAATTAATTTTACAATACTTTGCTTTAGATTTTTTTCGAAAGTTCCAGTTTTATTAAGTAAATAAGACTCGAATAGGATATTTTCATTTGATCTGTTATTCAACATATTTTATTCAAAACGAGGCATCGGCCTAAAACTCATCTTTTCTATTCTTATTAAATAAGTGAAGACCAATATAACTAAATCGTTCATCAAGCCTATGAAATAATCACAAAATTTATATACATGTATAAATAATCCAGTGTTTTTCTCAACAATTAAATACGAAGAGAGTTTTTCAATTAATCTAGATAACAAGACATGTAACCAATTTGCGTTTAAATTTATAAAGGATTTAAGAAGACAACATTTTTTTAGATTAATTTAAATCGATTTCCTGTATATTACAAAAATATTATTGCTATTTTTTAAAGAAAAAAAATTATTTTAAGCCATTACCTTGATCTGCCTTGAATGATTATTTCTGAAATAATTTTCACATCTTCCGATAATTTCATACACTTTTAAATCTCGTTATATCGGTAAAAATATGCAGAAAATAACCTTATTGTTATTTTTAAATTACAATGGTAACGTGAATTTAAAGATGGACATTTAATGAGAGAATATTGCGCTTGTATAGACAATTAACTAATTAACTATTTTTTTTCATAGGGGATTTTAAAGGATTGTTGCTAAAGGTTTTAATCTTTCCTTGCAATTTCATCTATGTTTTGTTGAATAAATATTTAAAAAAATAAAACTGATTTTTTTAATGAATGGAGAGCTGATGGATACTGTGAAGATCATATTTAAGTTTAAAGATTAAGATTTCTCAAAATGAGAGTGAACTTGGAATGTCGGCCGATTAAGCATCGGCAAAAAGATTTTTGCTTGTGACGCTGTGTACATTAGTATAAGTACATATATAAATATATCAGTATAAGTATTCTATACATTTATGTAAGCAACATAAATGAATAAAAAAAGATAGCGATGCTAATATTATTTCATAAGAACTTAAAATGGAACGAAAATATATATGGAAAACATTAATCTAGATATTCAAATTCTTTGGATTTAAAACAAAATAAAGTCGTCAATGCCGGTGAGCACATTCTCAGAATCATTTAACGTATTTCTTCTTAAGGAGGAGCTAGGTCTAGCATCTATGTTGTTCCCTGAATTAGATGTTATCTGCACGCATGTACTGCAACAACCAATAATATTCTATCCAATTATCAGGTTAGCAACTCCTATCTACCCACACCGAACCTCATTAAACAACATACTTCCTAATTCTAATGGGAATTTTTCTCCAAAACTTACTCGTATACTTTATAATAAAGATAAATTTCTTTTTTAGGCATGTTTTTCTCAACCAATTAAAATCAAAATTTAGCACAAATGTATAATTGCAATCAGAAATTCATGCGTCATATTTAATATATTTATGTTATTGTGTTTTCTAGTTCGCTTGCTTCAGAAAATACAAAACTACAGACAGTCAATCCCTTATTGGATTTGACTAAAAATTTCAATGATCGACTATAAATATTAATTCTGTGTATCAAATTTTATCGGCAGGATTTTTTTTGTTGCTATCGTGTTAAATTATATTCGAACAGCCAAATAGACAAATTTCCTTTCAGCTGATGTTGCTCAATATTTGATAGAATTTGGTGTACAAAACCCGTATACCAAATTTCATCGGTCTAAAATCCGTTGTTGTTGTGTTTTGTCTTATAGCTCTTTACAAGCCCGTTTACAGTTATCTGACAGCGATTTAAGCCTAATGAGCGTCTCTTGTTTTTCCAGCAGCGCCGTCTAGGGCCAAGAGTACGACTTAGTAACTTCATGCGTCGTATTCGCTTGAGCAACTCCGTTTTACAGAAGGGCACATTCACACACCTCACAGATAGAACACAGAAGCACAACCATGACCAAACCGAGACTCGAAACCGGGACACCCATATCATGGAGAAGACGTGCTACAAATTCCTATGCCAGGACGCCGGACTAAAATCCATTTTTCAGTTTTCTTTATCACAGCCAAGCAGAAGAACATTTTCCAAAAATGTGATTTTCGAACTCAGAGAAGTCTTAAAAAAAGTAAATTTGTGAAAATGCCGAATTCTAATAATTTGGCTATTTCAATACTTTCTCTATACTTCGTATATACGAGAAAGTAATACATTTCTGTGTAGAAATAACATGTAAGATTCAGAAACAATCTGTTCATTAGCGATTTAAGATGATTGATTTATGTGTAAAATGTAAAATGCACATCTAGGAACTATAAGTTTTTAATCGAAAAATGCTTGACTTTTACAATATTTGTTTTTTAACTATAAATACCAACAAGACTGTTTTTTTTAGTTTGAAACATACATTGTTTTTGAATTTTAATTACTTGTTACAGGAATATATATTTTACATCATTCAAAGGACAACCTTTAAGGTAACTCATTTATTAATTTTGGAAAATGATTAGGGGAGGTAATCATTTCTCTTATAAACCCATCATAGCATTTTAGTATAGAGATTTAAAATAAACAAAAATACAACTTAAATTTTCAGTACCCAGATCAGGAATGAACTTTTTAATAAATGCACTTTTTTTTATGAAATCTACAAATGGTTTCCCCATCTTAAGCACCAGTGTATTGACTCGATATGATAGGAGAGTTTTAATTTTCATTTAACACATTAATCCATTACAATATTGCGAAAAATTCCAACTCTTACAATTTCGACTCTTCATCTAAAATAGTATTTGGATATTATTTAATTTATTAGGAATTTGTATTCTCATGATCAAGGTTGATATTTTATTATAGAAACTATGTACACCAATGTATACTTCAATGCCATTCTACAATAAGTTATCTAGGCTCAAATATAGAAAATATATATTGTTGTCTCTTTTATTTATGCTCTCAGATTGAAAAAAACACACACACAAGTTTCAGAATTCTGTGTAAAAAACATTGTGTAATTTATCTTCTAACGTAAGAATTTAAATATACAGACATCTCTGGGTCATTATAGGCATGTTCTTCTTCACTTAGCAAAAAATGATCCATAACAAATTTATCACAATAACTATAAGTTCTTTCGCAGAACTAAATGGTAAAAAAATAATTATTTGGAATTGCAGCAGTAAGTGACCCTAAACATCTAGTATAAAATTAGACATGCTTAGATCCAAGCAATATTCTCAGGCAATAGTAACTTATGATAAAAATGAAGTCTTAAGAGAAACGACCATTATCAACCTAAACTGAATGTTCTAAAATGATTGTTACTTGTAAATCTTATTAAAATAAAAATACCAATGTAATTATAATATCAACTTTAAAGAATTTTGAATTTTTCATACGTATCCAAGGGAAACAATTATTTTTCCTACTATACTTTTGTAACTGCTCTTTCATGACAAATACGCATTAAAAATAAAAATTTACGCATGAGAAATTTAATTACGTAAATGCAATAAAATTCAATGAATGAATTATGAAATTGTACGATTCTTTCACTTAAGCATTTTGAAATAATATAACGAACGATTTGTCGCTTATTTCTAAATGGCACCTTTTTAATCATTTTCTAAAATAGTTTCGTTGTATTATTACCTCGGAAAACAATAGAAAATTAACTTTAATACCTTATATAGTCTAAATCAATAATTCTTAATTTATATATATCCCCAACCGTATTTTCTTTAAAAGTGTTGAGCCACAAAACATTATTTTTACAAGGTTAAATTATCCATGTTATATTTCAATGATTGCATTTAAAAATGTTATATATTTAAAAACAATAGATTTTTTAAGTTCCTATGACACTTCCAAAGTGTTCCGTGATGTTGGAAGTTATTACCATAAAAATTTGTTATGCTTAGTGATATAATTTTTTGGGGAAACAAACGAAGAAATTTTAAGCCGTGATCAGATCATTATATGTAAGTAATTATCCCACTTTCCATTATTTCAATAGATTTCATTTGGGCACGATTGATTATATATCGTATAGCAGTGCAAAAGAATCTAAGGCTAAAATCTTGCCCTTAAACCAAATCGGATACGATTGCATGTTTAGCTATTCCCTTTATAAGTGGACTCACTTATAAGTTATGTCTTTATTAATACTTTTATTAATTTATCCAAAAATAAAGATAAAAAGTTTATAATTTAGCTCACTCTTAAATTATATTTTTACTTCATTCTGTCTAAGATAAAATGAAATATTTTTTTCTAAAATGACTAAATATGAAAATAAATATTAAACAGAACTGCGCATTTTAAAGTTTTGTAAAAGTAGCTACAGCTACATTCGATCAAAATATTTTCTATAAACGCTTTAAATGAAGAAGAAGCTCAATTTTAATGAGGAAAATGGCTGCAAATATTTTAGAAATGAAAATGCATCGCTTTTCTATATAATACATGTAATTCCCTCATGTTGTTATGCAAAGAAATTTAAGATATAAAATATTACATAATTATTAATTTTGTAATTATTGATTTAATAGAAAAGAAGAAAACACTTTCCAAGTATTGTCCCTAATAAAAGTTTGGGGAATATTTGCGAGAGAATTAGTATGAGAGATATACAATTTTAAATCATTTATATAGACATACCAGTTATTTCTATATGAAATTATATAGCAAACAAATATGTTTCCAAGATTCATTTATATTAAAATGTATTTAATATATCTAGCAATCCTCTTCATTTGAGAAGAATAATAGCAAATAAAATTTGAACCCAAATAATGAACTTGGTGTATTCAAAGGTTTAACGTATTCATGATACATAAATTTTTATACATTTGAACTGCATTTCGTTATTTTAAACTATTGATTCAGAATAATTTTAACAGTAACTATATAGAAAATGTCCTAATGATAGTTTAAAGGAAACAAAGTTAGTTTTAGTTCCAAAGGAATTTGAACTTTATTTATTTATTTATTTTTTGTTAAAACAGTTCTCATTTCCGTTGATTTTTTTGTTTCTGAATCGGTCTGCTTAATTAGAACGATACTCACAAGGGAGACTCTGCAGTTTCTGTAAATGTGTATTTTAACTAATAGAATGTTATTTTATTGTTTAGAGTATATCGGTATCATAATGAAAATTCTTTCAAATTATTAAGAACTGCATTTTGTTATATTGAAATGACAATTTTCTAATCTCCAGTGAATTGTCATAAGCTGGTTGCACATTCGTTTCTTTTTCTAAAATGCTTCCTATTAATTAAAAATCTTTCAGCAAACTTTAATAAGGTTAATACACTATTCTATTTAAAAAGATAATTTATTTTTATTTAGAGGGTCCAATATTTACAATGATGTTTTTAGATTGAAAATCGATTCATTTTTCAAGTAAAACATTATGAACGTATTTGCAATGCGAATATTCATTGTAAATTACATAAATTGAGATTCGCTTTAGAAAAAATAAACAAAAACGATTTAACTTCCATACTAGAAAGGAAGAACAAAAAGAAAGAAAGAAAATAAAAATAATTTTAATAGAAATTTTTAAACATATATATTAAAATTTGCAGTGTTTATTAGAAATAATGAATTTTATTTTATTATAAAATTGGAATTAGAAGAAACTTTATATTGATTTCGATGAATATAAAGTAAAAAATAATTTCCATTTCGTATTTGAAAGTTTTAATAAAATCCAATAATTCTCTAGTTATATATCAATGAATTACTAAATCAAATATTTCGAGTGTAGAACCATTTTCACTTTTTTTTCCAAACTCAAATTACATCCTTCAATGAAAATGCGATAAGACCAACTTACACTCACATTTTTAAAATGCTTGTATAATATAAGTGAAAATTACTATAAACTTATCCATAACAAGTATTAAGAAAATGGTTGATTAAAAAAGGACAAACATAACGTGAGAAAAAATTTCGAAAATAAATTTTACACCTCCGATTAGAAATTTTCTGTGATCTTACGTTTATGTTCATAATGTTATTCTTAAATATGGGGTAAAATTAAATTAATTAATGGCTTCCTTTCTTATACATAAGTAGTTAGGAGCTAAAAGAAAACAATGGAATAATGAAAAAAGTATAATTTTCTTTGCCAAAATAATTAACTTTCCAATACTTGAATATATATTCCTTTAATTTCTTTTAACAACTGTATTTCTAAAACTATATGAAGTGTTCTTTAATCTTCGACTTTTCACCTTTTGGTTTACGGATTGGAATTTCGACGTTTTCTGCTAAATTTTATCCACACCTTTTAAACATATGGCATTGAATTTTGGATCAATATTTGTTAAATAAAATATAAAATTAAGGCAGAATTAGATAACATTTTATTAAACTTTTGTAACGTATTATTATCTAAATTACTATTCTACCAAAAAAATCGTTTAAGCCCTCAATTATCATTTAACGAAAGGATAAACTGATTAAAATATGTATAACTTAGTAATTCATTATCTTTCACATGCAGAGAACCTTTTCAAAACTAGATTTTATTCCGAATTTACCAAAAATGAACGAATTGAGCATAACATAAAGGACAGAAGATAAGTATTGACTTGCTAATGAAAGATGATGCTGAAGTAGATAGTGACGTCGATTGCAAAGTCTCAGGCCTGAGATAAATGTAAACCAAAGTGCTTGTATAATTGGTACACATAAATTCTACTTCAGTTGCTTTTTACCAAACCAGTTTTTATAAAGATGATACCAAAATGTAGCATAAATACGCAATGAATAAAAATTGAAAACTTTAAGGATAATAGCAAAATTATTCTAAGAACGTATTATTTTTCATCATTCTGAGGAACTAAGAAAGCTACAAAATTGTTAGTGGGAATCTTATTTTTTTATCTGATTAATTAATATTTTCAGTAAATTTTTCAAATATTTGGCATTGATTAATCAAAATAAACATAGAAGAAATTTATAGAAAATAATTTTTTCAGTACATGAGTAGAGAAAATACGTTTTTACTCTTGCGAATTTTGTTTATAAAAGTGTATGATTATAATAGATTTATCTTTAAAATTTGAAACAACAATGCTTCCAATAATTTCGTTCAGCTTAATAAAGGCTACATACTTCATAACAATATGGAAATAAAAGTGATTCGTATTGAAAATAATATAATTAGAAACTGATTGAATGAGGGAACCCCAGCATAAAATCTTTAACAAAAATAGGCAATTTCAAATACAATGGCAAGGAATATAATGGAATATGGCAAGAAAAATTATTCTCTTTTCTTTTGATGAATTTTAAAATAGTCAAAGGATGCTACTTTAAGTAATTTGAAAAATAACTTGAAACTAGGCAATGCGATGCATATTATTTTCAAAACATTTACGTAGCAAAACTGAATTGCTTTAGATAAAGATTTTTGATTTTTTTAATCTCGTTTAGTTGATAATTTCATATCATTTGTTAAACATTTTTGATAATTATGAATAAAAATAGATAATTTTTAAAACAAATTAAATAAAATTATTTTTATTAAGTCCTTTGCTAACGTTATTAGATATTTCATATGGAATGTTTCTACATATTTTAATTTGATGTTCATATTCATTATTTTGTCAATTACTTTCCTTTGGATTGCTAAAAGATCACATAAGCACTTTGTAATAAAATTGATACTGCAAATGTGCCATTAACATATTATGATTGTCTATTTTGCTAAAAAAATTACAATGTGTTTAAAGAGGCGTTATATTATTAAAAATTAGGCAAATATTCCAAATGTATTAAATTATTGAATATATTTGATCAACAATAATTATAATTATTACTATTATTTAGATTGCAAAAGTAATTAAACAACAAAATATTGATTTTAAAATGTTATATTTACTCGCTAAATTCATTAAAATCCAAGTGATTTCGGTTAAAAAAATTATATCCACGAATAAAATTATGAACTTAGAATTTTGTTACTAGTCAATGTAAAATATACCCACAAGAATTTTATCATAACATCCAAATTTTGTAATTCACTTTGTTAATTGAAAGCTAATTCACAACTTATTTTTAATATAATATTCATTCGAAACCTCTTTTGGCATTCTTTATATGCTTAAAAAAGTGATGCGTCGATGTTTTCTTTTTTTATACTCCTAAAAACATTACTAAACATAGCAAAGCATTTTCCATATTAAAAGAATGGATTGATTTACCAAACAAGTAAATATTCTAACATATCGGCATTAATTTTAATAATTCATGAATACTCAAGTTCAGAAAAGGAAGAAAATAATTATATTTATTTTCATCTAAATCGTCATTTTCTAAAAACTTTCTAGAAATTCCCAGTAATGACAAAGGATTTTGTATTTCCATTCATCGTTTTAATAATGAATGCCTCGTATTTAAAATTAAGCTGAGTTGTCATTATCCTTGGCCATT
>JAPMOR010012153.1:0-43254 GCA_026543865.1 Argiope aurantia | reverse complement strand
GCTTAATACAATTTTTTTATTGAATAATATAATTAATTTATATGCATTCCAGTAATACTTAAGTAAACAGAACGCGAGAATTGAACTTAAATTATGAAGCTTCAGCAAACAAAGAAGAAATTTATTACTGTTTTATATGTCTCTAAATTCTGATAAGAATCGGATTCATACCATCTTGAAATAAAATTAAAATTTGAAAATAAATAAGAATATGTTTGACTTATTTCACTCTTTGTTAAATAAATAATGGATTACGTTGTGGAATGAATTATTTTTCAAAATGTTGAAGTTTTATTTCTTTAGAATTTTGGATCCGTTTAATTTTTTTCTCCCATAATTCAAGCATCATAAATCTGCCTCATGATTTTATTTTTTATTTAATTAAACTCAAAATTTTCATGTTTTGTGAAATTCATTATTTATTTTCACTATTAATAGGAGGGATCTTGTGTGTGTAAGAAATAAAGGCAAAATGAGTAAATATTAATATTAAATAAGTCTAAGAACCAAAACTAACAAGAAGTAAATTTAATTGAATAGATATTGTACCTGGAGTGAGACAAATATTGTCGTTTTCAAATGCATCAAATATATAAAAAATGAATATGAAAGTGGAAAAATCTGACGTTTCAAAAATTTATCCTGGAAATTTCTGTCAAGGTTCAACTCCAGTTGGAAATTGATGTACTTTTTAGATATACGTTAGACCTACGTTTTAGATATACGTTAGACCTACGTTTTAGATATACGTTAGACCTACGTCTTAGATATACGTTAGACCTACGTCTTAGATATACTTAGATATACGTTAGATAAATTAGATATACGTCTGACCCCCTAACAGAAAAAAAGGGGGGTTTTCTGTTAGGGGTCAGACGTATATCTAAAATTTGATTCTTCGTGACCGGAAAATCCTTTGAAGTTGAAGGTTTTAGAAAATTAGTACACTATAGAAAAATTGATATATACATATAAGAAATATTGATAGGATGAAATTTATCCTTAAAACTATAAAAATATATAGAGGGAAATTAAAAAAACACCTGGATGAAATTTATCCTTAAAACTATAAAAAAATATATACAGGGAAATTAAAAAAAATACACCTGGATGAAATTTATCCTTAAAACTATAAAAATATATAGAGGGAAATTAAAAAAATAACTATCAAAGGAATATAAACAAAAAGAATGTAAACATGCCAAATATGGGCATGCTTTTTTCATAGGTAAACCATTTGACTACAGCTACGAAATTTTAAATTGTTATATTTTTTAAAGTAGGAGTTGGCTTCCAGTATAGAATTTCAATAAATTTTAATTAAAAATTCAGGGAAAAATATTATGATATATCAAAATATGCCCTACAACTAATACAAATTTAGTTAAATTTTTTTTCTAAGTTTTGAAACTTTTAAAGTATTTTTTAATTTTTCGCAATCGAATCATTCTGGGAAAGGGATTCACATTGTTTTCATTGCTTCATCAAGCATTTTTTTACCTGATTTAATTCGATTGTTGTGAGCTAAAAAAATGTTTATTTGCGTTTTTTCCACCAGGAATCAGAAAGTGAAATTGCATTACACAACTTAAAATTTTAAATAAATTACCCAGACATTTCAGTTTTAAAGGCACAATAATATCATGGGACTTTATTAGGAAAATTCATGAGCATAAAACGCAGTACAAGTGTAAAGATAGTAAAATGAAACATTTTCAGTTAAATAACAATGTTTTTAAAATGGATATTTGAAATTTTAGATTCGTGTTTGAAAATTCTTTTTTGAAAGAATCATGAGTATTGAATTTTGCATAAGAAATTTAATTGAAATTAAATAATACTTATTCTGGAAAACTTGCAAGTCGACTAAGATTATTATTGCTAAAATAAGAGCAATATTGAAATTAGTAGTAAACATCGTTTTAGAAAACTCATAAACTGATGTGAATATATTAGGGAAAAATAACTCTTTATAATATGATACAATTGAAAAGCCAATCTCTAAATCTTTGCCATATTATAAATTTAGAAATTTCTCTCCGAAAAAGTGTAGTTATGTAAAAGTAATCTTAATTAAAGACCATACTTTTCCATAGTTAAAGTAAAACTCTGGAAAGACAGGTGTTTATAGATTAGAGGAAAGATTTCAGGCTCTGATGATTAGAGAGCAAAGATTTTAGGGTTTATCTTCTGGCTCTGAACTTATTCAATGTTATTCACAAACTGAAAGAGCGACGCGAGATTTAAAATGAATTGTTAATTGCAATCCGGCTGTCTACAGAGAATTTTCTTTTAAGTGAAGCATAAATGTCGTCCAGTTTTCAATGAATATTCTGCAACTAGTCAATCTACCTCCTGTACCTTAAATAGAATATTAAAATTCAAACAATGAAACATATCTCCAAGTCTATCGTTGACTATAAGGCAGTGAGTTAGACAAGGAATTGGATTTTCTGGCAAAAATTGAAGGAATAGCATATCGCATATTGCTGCAGGAAGGTAGTAAGAATCTATCCGCCGAATGAATTGGGAAGTTCTTCCGAAAAGGAGAGAAACAAGATGTGTGATGTTTAAATAGAATTAATAATTACTATCCGGTTGTTTAAATAATATTTCCTTCTAAGCGAAAACGTATCCTCCACATTTCATCGAACATCTTCCAGCAGGTATGTCTATCTCATTATCTTAATTAAAATGCTACAATTCAAATAATGAAAAAAATCATGTCAAACATGTCTATGGGACAGTCAGTAAGTCAATGAATTCGATTTTAGGACAAAAATACGCAGCAATTGTAGGTCGTTAATTGATGTAGGAAGTTGAGATTCTATGCCCCGAATTAATTGGGAATTCTTCCAGACATCAAAAGAGACAGTTGGACGTTGGTGCCTGGAGAAGGGGATGATCAAGTCAGATCAATGATATATTATTTAATTCAAAGATTTGTACTTAAGAATATATATTGTTATATTTTTATTTGATAATAAAATTGATTGTATTTATTCATTTAATTACTGAAACTAGAAAGGGCATAAAGGTTTCTAATATTCGCTTGAAGTATTTATATGTTAAATATCAAATTTTCTTTTTGAAAATTAATTTTAATTATGATTCTAGCAAAAAAAGTGTCTTGAATGTGTCTTAAAATTCTTCAAGTTATTAATTACAAGCAATGATAGCTCATACTTATTAAAGCTTATATTTCGGATTTTGTTAAATGTGCAGCAAATACAATGAAAGTGAATGGAAGGTTTCTTAAACTGTTCAGTTCGCATCCTTTTTTATAAACACATAAAATACAACTGGAAATGGAAAAAATCTACCAAATTACTAATATTGTCAGCTATGATGTATAAAATCATTGGGTATTAAAATACATTGATAATTACTTTTAACGGTTATATTAATCCCTACGAAGAAACGATTAGGTAAAATTGAAAATATTTTATAAACAAGATTTTTAAAATCACCTTGTCATTAATTTAACAATAAAGCGGATTTTTATTTTAATTACTTTTATGCTTTTTAATCTTTAATTTACAACTTATCAATATAAATATTGTGTAATCGTAAAAATATTTTTTTTCCTCAAATTCATTTTCGGGTGACGCTAAGTTATACGCCAAGGTACGTCGAGAATTTTACCATATTATTATTAACTAATAAATAAGTTCTTGAAATGTCAAAATAGTATACTATCGTCAAGAATTCTGAAACCTTTAATTCTCTAACATATCTAGATATGATAAAACTAGTATGAAACATGAAATTCTTTAAACTTTTTTCCAACAACATGATACTAGTAAATTTGAATAAAATTGTTTGAAATTCTTTTCCAAAATTTACAAAAGTTTTTAGATTGAAGAATCTTTTCAATCCGTGTCAAGCTGTAATTCAAACTTAAATAAAATGCAAAACTGCTCATATCATAAATATATATCATCCCAACTTCCATATTCAAATATGAAATTAACTATAAATATTATAAATAATTGAACACTTGTTAGTTAAAGTGCGATGTCATTCTGTGTTTAGAATTTCAATGAATGCGTTAAGTAATTCAATTGCGTGACATCAATTTTCCTGAGTGCATCGCGCCACTGAAAATAAGATAAAATATTGATGTGCCCGAGGCTTCAAAATGGAGCCATATATATTATTTTAATGAGTATATCCAGGATTGTATTCGCAATAGTTAGTTTTGAATTTAATAAAATATTTTTTACTTGTGAATAATCTAGTCATCAATTTATATATGAAGTATTTTTCATCTATTTTAAATGATTTTGAAAAATTGTCACGTATTTCTAATATTTGATGTGAAATATATTATTGTATTTAAATATAAAATTAATGACAAATAACATTTATATTGTCAAGGAAACTATTTAACATTTAAAAAAATACGTTTTACTTATAAATAAATAATAGATGCTTAAACTTTGAAAATGAAATGCAGAATTGCCCTATATGTTAACAAATCATTTTTTAAAAATTACATTTGTAAGAATTTTTAACTTCAAGGCGATATTCATTCAAAATATTTTTGCAAATATTTAACCATAATTTGTTACCCTATGTGCAGCAAGTGATTTCCTCTAACATTTAGTTTTTAAAGAATTACGTATTATTTTTCCTCCCAAACACCTATCAGCTAGACAACCCTGCTGATGTGCTTTGTATTAAGTTTAGAATTGCTCATGCATATCTGTTATACGCACAATTCTTATTAAATTTACCTACTTTTTAAATTGCCGTTGCTTTTTACCAAAATTTTTCTCATGGTTTACCTACATTCATTGATTTCTTTATTACTCTTAAAGTTAAAAGAAGTAAATAAAAGCAAATATACTTGTAGTTGTTGTTTTAATGTGTACAAGCATAATTTTGATACAGAATCGTTTGAATCTAAAATATTTGCTAAACTTTAGTATATATTATTCAAAGACATTCTTTTAAATAATGTTTATTGAATGATTTTGATGCGAAAGTTCAAATTAGTAATTTAAATAAATTTTATTTTAATAAAATTAAAAGATTTTATTTTGACTAGATTTTTTTTTACTAAGTATTTTTTAAAGATTTTATGATAGATTGTTTCTCTAGTTCAAAACTTTAAAATGTGAACAATACCGAATCGTTTCCCCCCAAGAATTAAATTGTACTTTGCAATTAGTGTGCATTTCTTTCTTGTATAAATAGTGTAAAAATAGAAAGTTTTACTCGACATTCGATTTTGATGCATTCTTGCATCTTAGACCTACTTTAAAAGTAAAAAATAAACACCTGTGTATTTTTGTGATCATGTCTACCTTTAAATATAAATAAAATGCGCTGCTGCCTAGGGTTAAATTTGGCTACCGATATTTTCAGCAAAATTGCAAATTTCTATCTAATTTTTGACAAAATTTGTTAGCTGTAAGTTTGATTTGATTCCAATAAAGATCCACCGTGCTTGTAGGCCTTGCGCACGTTAAATCAGATATAATAGGCCAAATGTCTTCGTTTTGGTATGATGGGGGCGGGTTTTAGAAGGGATGCTACCTCAGGCATTGATCTCGTCATCTGGCTAATTCTCAAAATTAAGATATCCGTTTTAAAATAGTTTGTGTTGTTTCTAAATGAGATGTTAAGTTTACTAAAATAAACATCAGAAGTCGGTCTGTTCGATCCTTTAGCTATATAGAAAGATTTATAACATTTCAAAATGCTTTGAGCTATATAGATGAAATTATTCAAAGGGTTTCATTATTAATATTGTAAATATGTGTGAAAATTTGAATGAAGCCCATAAATGCTTTCCTTATCTGTTGATTCTTTTGCATGTGAGTGCAAAAATAATTCAAAAACTTAACAAGCTCGAAAATATAAAATTTTTATATAGTCATGAAATTAAAATTATAGATCAGTCGGAAAATTTGAGCAAAATAACTTTAACAGAAAATATCTAAAATATGCTCCATTTTCTTAACACTGTGACGAAGATAAAACAATTTTTCATATCATGGAAATATACAAAAATATCCAGAGAGAATATATATATATATATATATATATATATATATATATATATAAAGAGCATAATGTCTGTTATGGATTGATTTTGTGTTCATAGGAATATGAGAAAAAGGATGAATTTGATATTTAACATAAAAAGTGTAAAATGCCAAACTTATTCGAATTCGAACTAAATTATTACATGGTAGTTTTTCGTCACAGACCTGAATGCTCAAGCTTCTTATCAAATAATGGGGTAGGGCAGGATAAATAAATTATGGATAAAATGATTTTCGAAAATTCTCTTCTCCAATATTACTTTTTTTAGTGAATTCCTAATTAACATTAAGCATTCATCTTTAATTATTTTGTATTCAAATAAATTCTAATGTCAAAGGATTGGACTTAGAGAATTTGAGAAATCTTTTAAGTTTTAGGTCTATTTTAACCTGGGTAGGCAGTTTTAAAATTGATCCCATTTATGAGATTGATAACTGTAAGACGTAACAATTATATGCAATTGAATATCTCTGCTCTCCATCAATGGGGATTAATTTCCGTCCGTAGGAATAACTATCCATAGGTTTGAAAACGTGAAAATGCTTCCATATATAGAATAAATATGAAATATAGTTTTATAACTAGAAATGTATATCTGTAGGGCAACTTTAAATTACTCCATTAACTGCCAATTTTTTTAAAAAAAATTGTGGCTGGGTAAATTATTTACATGCGCCAAAAATTGTGTAATTGTATAATTATATTTTGTTTTGAAAAAGTTTGATATTTTTAGAAGTAGGATATCTTTATAAAATGATCAATAAAATCATTTTAATAAAAAGTAAAAGATTGAGTAAGTAATATATCATTCCTATAACATTCAAATTGCACATTTATGTACGGTAATTTATTTTAATTTAAAAACAAAAAAATATAATCCTTTAAATTTGAAATTTCTGTCCCGTTCAATTTACAGACTGATTAAAAATTTCGTCACTAGTTTCAAACAATTGAAGCACATAATATACACTTTCCGTTTCACACAATATTAACTGATATATATATAAAATGAAACTATACTGTCAAGCGTACCAAATATCTATATAATATTTTGCCGAATTGTGTACTTAATATTTCAAAATCCCCAATGGAGATCATGGCAGTTAATGTGTTAAATTAATAAAAAAATGTTAATTTGACTGTTTGTGTATATTTGAATGCAATACCTCAGCAGTGCATAGAGTTGAAAGAAATGGTTTTCATTTAATGATACTTGTGAAATAATATTCCATTTGTGAAATAATATTTATTTTTCGGTAGAATGATTCAAAGGATAGACTTTTCACTTTTTATATATGTGAACACGTCAGTAAAATAAAAGATGAACATGAAGGAAATTTGATGATATTTTTGTATTAAAATTGTATATTGATGGTTGGACTCATCGGACAAAAGGAAGAAGGGGAAAATACGTATTCACTTACATATATTGAACTACAAAGTAAAATACAAAACTGTTATATCAAACAAATTCTTCAGATTAAGCAATCTCACGGTTTTACTTTGTGTATTAGTTTATAAACTGTTTAAAATCCGCTTCTATTATTATTTTTAAACTAAATTTACCATTAAATAAATGATCTGGTTATGAAAGTGCCTTGATTTAGACCGATTACTTATTAAATAATAAAAGCAAAAAGAGTCCAAAAATATTTTTCCTATAATTCGATGAAACGCGGCACGTTTGATCTACTGAACTAACAAGGGAAGTTGACGAAATGATAGGATGGATATTGTAAGCAGCTGTTGCATACTCTTAAGAAGAAAATATCGAGTTCATTGAATATATATAATATATTTGTGTGTGTGTAATGATATTTAACTTAATTAATTTCATAACTTTTAGCTAAATTTAGCACATGTTAACGTCTTTCTAAAATGTTCTCTTATTTCCTGATCCCATTACACCTTTTCTACTTAATTAATTAAACATACGCTTTGTAAAAATGTTTTAGTCAGCTCCACCCACTCTCTGAGTGTAGGGATAAAAAATTACTGACTTAAACAAATTCTTTTAAAAGATCCCTATAATTCCTTTATCTAAATTCGACACGTGTAGGAAATCCCTATCAAAATCTCATAGTATATGAGCACTGAGAAAAATATTCTGTATTTCCCTTTTTGGCTGTCTTCTGCTTTTGTGCCGAGCTGTGAACGGACGTGTTTTGTCCGTGCTGCTTGTGCATGCTTTTGTCATGCTGCCCGGGATAAAATAAGGCGAAGTTAAAAATTCAAAGTGTCTTCTGTCTTTAGCCACGACTCTGATTAAAAAAATTATATTTACATTAATAATTGTTTTATTAATTATCATTTACTTCAGAAATAATTATTTATGTAATCGTAATTTTTCCTCACTTTTCAAGGAAATAAGAGTATTTAAGTTTACATAAATATATTTGATTTATTCAGTCATATATAAACTGCCGATGATATTTCATATTAATTTAAATATAATTTTTAATTTAATTTTAATAAGAAAAATTGAAGAAAAAATATATTAAATTAAAATTGTGTCGAAATTTTTTTAAAATAAAAGCTTTACTTGTAATTTAATAAATAGAAATTTTTGTTAAATTGGAAAATGAAATATCTTTGTAGATGTAGAAAGGATGGGTAAAAGTGATAATGAGATTAATGAAATAAAATTTCAATATCAGCGATACAAAAATTATTTAAATATTAAGAAATAAATGAAATGTGTTAATTGAAGTTCAACTAGAATTTTAAAAATCATAATATACTATATATGTGCAGTATCTTTCTTAAACCTACGCTTTTAACAATTACAAACTGAAAAATTCATTTGATGTTCGGCTATAATGCGGAATCTGGTTGGGGGAGTAGGGTGTGTGTTCTGGTTTATGCAATCTCTTCATATAACAATATTTCGAATTAGGAAGCCATTCCTCTTAGAATGACCCAAAAAGGACGTTTACCTAGATATTCCAAACTAAAAAATGGAATGAAAATTTATTTGGATTATTATTAATTCAAATTACACTTTGAAAAACGA
Organism: Argiope aurantia; assembly: GCA_026543865.1. Classification (NCBI taxonomy): domain Eukaryota; kingdom Metazoa; phylum Arthropoda; class Arachnida; order Araneae; family Araneidae; genus Argiope; species Argiope aurantia. Next base: position 34,184 of record JAPMOR010012153.1, on the reverse strand, counting down.
TGAAAATTTGAAAATAGGAATTCTAGAGTCGTAATCTTCATGTAATCATGGTTCGCAATTACGAGTTGCTTTCAAAATGGAATCGAAGATTAATATGAATAACGGTTTCATTTAAAAAATATTAACTTCAGTTCTTTAGAAAAGGTGCAAAGATCTATGCTGAAAAATTTGATTATTTTAATGATAGATGTAATATATTTAATTTAATGTTCATTTGGTGTCAAAAATAAATTATTAATATGGCTGGAACATTTATATTTTTAAACTAAATAATTTTTTTATGCACATTAGCTTACAAATTTAGTTTTCAGTAATTGAAAGATACAACAACTTTAGAATTTAGTTATGTCGTATTTCATATAAATCATAGGATTATAGAAATTGGGAAAACTATTTTATTGATTTGGAGTTATTTTATTGATTAATCTTATCAATACTTCGAAAATAATCGACTCATTAGAAGAAATGTAAAGGATTCCTTTGAAGATTGCGGAAGAATGAGAAAAGGCAGTCCATAAAAATTAAGGTGCTTTTTGAATAGTGACTACATTTTTTGTATTTCAAATAATTTTATTTCCATTTGATATTAGAAAGCCTCACTCGCTTTATATACAAAAAATTAATGGGTAATATTTTTTAAAACATTAAGCACTTTATTTAAAAGATAAATATATAAAGGAATGATTATATCTTCTGGAAAGCCTTTGTAGTAAAAATGTGTTGATATAGTTATTTAAAAAAATCTACTGCATAAATGTAAGTGATACAACAAAACCATATAAAAAAATATAAAGCAAAAAAGCATATATATGGATGATAATGTATATCAAATGATTGTGTATGTATGTTGATCATTCGATATATTCGCATACGTTATGCATATCTATGAATTTAATAATGAAGTAGTCTTTGTGATATTAATAAGGTGATTATCTTATAAAGGCTTTTTAAATACTTTTAATACATTCTCTTATACATATCTCCAAAATATTCTAACGTCAGATATAGACAAATCTAGATTTCCATGAATGAAATTGTAACTATTGCCTCGTCTACTTCTCTTGAAATAATATAACTCAAACGTTTCGGAATAGAAGAAAGATCTTTTGTATACGGTTTCATAATACATTTTCTTACATAATTTTAACTTAAATCCCTTTAGAAGCATATCTGTTCAAGTTCTAGTGAAAACTATAACTACAAAATTCACTAGTCTAAAACGTAGGTTATTATCAAATTTACAGCTAATTTTGTTAAATTGGCCGTCTTATATAACCAAAGAATTAACTGTCTGATAGTTTGTACTCTCTACTGCACGTATACGATTGATAAGCATTGCCATACATAAATGAAATTTGATGTGCGATCTTATGACTGCTTTTGTAGTTGTATATCAGATTTTTGATTTGATATACAAGTCGGGAAAAAAAACCCATCCAAAAAGTATGTTCGATTTTCTGAGGCTTGTGTATTATTGTGTGGCGTTGATTAATCCCAAAAGATTGTAAGATTCTATGAAAAAGGTCAATTAACGCGAAATATCGATCTTTCCTAATTGTTCGCTTATGGTATGCAATTAATATGCAGGTACAGATTTTTCTTATTATAATACGAAGCCTCAAATCGTTCGAAGATGAAAATTTGAACACTTCTTATGTTCATGCCTTGTCTTAAATCCACAACTGTACGCAGAGAAGGGTGAAAATCCTTTTCGAGAGTATCTGAATATGTTTAGAGTAGAATCATTGTTTCAACCTTATACGCTTTTTTTAGAAAGATGAATTTTTGTAATGAATGTTTTTTTTTCAATTCCTTGTATGAGAGACGTTTGACATTTTGAGAACTTGCACATCATGTATAACAATAACAATTTTTCGATATTCTCCCTTTTTTAGAGGTTACTTATGAATTATTTCATAGATTAAATCATGGCAACACATGTGTTATATTGTATTTTAAATATGAAAAACTTTTAATCCAGTGACTTGAAAAGTGGAAAATGTATATAAATAAAAAATATTCTATTCAAAAAATGTAGTAGAATTAGTCATCTTTTATATCATTTATTAATTAAAAATCGTATTACAGTCAAAAAGTGGAAAAAATTCATCACAAATGCTAGGGAACATTGTGGAATTAGAAAACTATGCCAATGATGGGGGGGGGGGGGCGGGGTTGTTGGGAAGCGCCTAGGCTCTATGGCCTTTAATCTTCCGCTCGACTGAAATGATGAATGAGTAAGAAACAACTTATATTGAGCATGACTATTGAACATAATTAACAATTTAGAATTAGAAAACTATCTGCAAGAAAAATATATAATATTATTTTCTTTATTTAATAAATTAAAAAAAAATATTTAATCTTAGAATGCATGACTTTTTTTTTTTGAAAAAACATTTGTGTTATGAATAGCTGCATATAAGTGAAACTATTTTTAAAATATTATATTATTTTCTGCTTGAAATTTAAAAAAAATTAAAACGTGCCAAATAGCGACATAATGATTTAAACAATACCTCAGCAACTCAAATCACATTATAACAATTCTGCAATAAAAATAAAATTTCCCTTTTACCAAAATATATTTTATAACGCAAAGAAATATTTTGATAATATTTTTTAATGATTAGGTCTATTTATACAGCAGCCGTCTTTGTATTTTTTCATGTTTAAAGTTTTAATTTAATTTTAGTACCACTATTGCCATATATTTGCCTTATCTACAAATTTTTAACGAAACGATTTTAGAAAGGAATTTTTCGCTCTTTGGGAAAATCAACTTATAAATTGAGATAAAAATGTGTAGCCAAAGGGCAACACATTGCTCTGTAGGGTTAAGAACAAAACCAAACTGTGTCTATTTTCGATATTTCTCCTGCAAATGATATCTTATCCAATTGAATTGAAATGAGAGAATTTCTTTTTCCCTATTTTCTTGAATAATGTAAATAACAAACGTGATGTTTAATATCGCTTTGAGAATGCCGATATACAGCTCAGTTTTGAGCAAATTATAATGTAAATAATGAAAAGTAATCAAAATATATTGTTTCAAGTTATTATTTGCCTCTTGGATAATCTGCAGAATAATGAACTTGCTCACAACAGGAGGTCAATAAAGAAGGATATTTGTAGACAAAGAGTTTATTTACCAAAGGACGATAAAAAGCAACATAAGATGAAAGTGTTTATTACGTATAGCGATACATACTGCGGAAACAAATACGATAGCCTTAAGTAAAAGAAGCTATCGTATTAAATAAGCAAGTAGAAATACGTCGATGACTTTGAAAATAAATTGCGTATTTCCTTGCGAGACACCGAGATGTTTTTCACTCAGTCAATAGTCAATTAACTTACTTCCTCGATATCATTTCTGCATCTTCAAAGAATTTCTTTATAATAGGAAATATGAAACAATTAAAACTATACGTTAAACTTGCTATTTTTAGGCTTTTGATTCACAATAGATCAAATTATTACAGAAAATTCAATGGTGAATGTATGATAAGAGGTCCAACCAGATTGATAATAGAAAATGCCACTATTCCAAGAGAAAGCATTGAACTTCAAGTAGCTAAACACAATCGAAATGTGCACAAAATAATATTTGCAGATGTCAACAACACACTTCTAAATAAATCATTTTTAAGTAATTAGGACAGTTAAAAATTTCAGTTTAACGACTAAAGATCTCGTTCCGCGATCAGAAACCAAATCTATAAAATAATTCAAATGACTATTGCTTGTGTGTATTGCTTTTATAGTTCCCACGAAAATCTGTCTATAGATCAGAAGGATGTATTTTGGCTTCTGATGGAGATCGTCGAAATTCCTGTACATTTGAGAACCTTCGTTTTAAAGCCAATGTTGGCGAATTCATTGCCAAGACACCAAGTGTATCGTAAAATTCAGTATTTATTGTCACGACATCCATGTAGCATCGTTAAAGATATTTGTAAAACCGTATTCCTTATTATGAGATCAGCTGCGGAGAGGAATAATATTACAGATTCGTAACAATACATCAATTCTGAGGGTAGGAATTTTAGGGTATAATCCCTAAAAATACTTTTTCAGATCAAATCTGAGATACAGCTTCTTACCTGTTGCCATTCTAAGAAATTTCAGTCCTCATGGTATTTTTGAATTTTATTTTTTTAATAGAGTTGAGAAATTTCGAAATACATTGAAATAACGGACATTTTACTCAAGCATCTGGCATTTTTTAATGCTTTCTTAAAATTATATTTTTACTTCTAAGTATATATTTAAAAGTATTAGGATAAATACTAAAAATTAGAATTTAATAATTTAATCATTCATCTAAGAAGAATTTTGCATTCCTTCAAAATATTAAACACTACAAGTTCGGAATAAATTTATTTAGTGCTGGAAATTCCAGAATTTTAGCGATTCATTCAATAGGAACCAAGATACGCCTGACTGGTCCGGAATTTTCTCTTAACTATAAAAGGCCGACAGTATGAAGCTCCAATCAGTTCTGTACAGAGTCATAGTCATGTATCGAGTCGTCGAGAGGATAACGCACCAACAGCGGAATAGTCCAGCAAAGAACAGCATTGTGTGGATTTGAAGCGATTGCTGAACTGAGCTGGGTGCCGTGTCCTGGTGTCTATTGTGGAAGCAGCATTGAGTCGTGTGCGGAGTAGTCAGCCTTGTAGTAGTGAATCGGCAGTTGGATACAGCTAAAGCGAGAATACAGTGGAGAATTGCAGACGTTTCGAGAGGCCGTAGAGCGAAGCTACGTGAATTATCCCCTGCTGAATTCTGTTCGGCCACTTTGTGTGGTCGATTACTACTTGTGGGCTACTGTTTGTTGTATGTGTTGGTTTCGGCTGTATATATTAGTCGTCTGTGTATTCGTCATCTTTGTATTTAGTGTCTTAGTGTTAATAAACGTCATCGTTGTTTTCTACTAAAGGACTGTTGATTGTGTTTTTTTTCATCTACCAACAAATCTTGAAAGAATCCCGATGGAGGAGTAATCCATAATAATATAAACATGAAAATACCGTTGTGAAGATCTATCCTATGGTTTCAAGGTACAATAAATCCAACAAGCCCCATAGCGAATAATAATGTTTTATTCCTCATGAAAATACGAAGCGCATGTAGCAAAATTTATTCTAAGCACCTGAAAGATGGCATTTGCAAACTCGCAGGTAAAAGGCAAATCATTATTATTCAACTATAACAGCACAAAACTTTAATAGAACAGCTAGAGAGCTCTCAGTACCCGATTAACACTGCAATGAGAATTTTCTAGACTGCATTTTTTTCTATTGTCTCTGTAACAGAATATTAAATTTTCAGGAACTATCTACGGATCTCGGGTCCCAACATAATTATCGTCTTCATTCTTTTATTTTCAAAATTTAATGCCTTGATTTTGATTTTTCAAAATTTTCAATTCTTATATTTTCGAACCTCCCACCCCCCTTTTTTTTGTGCCAAACTCGCTAAGTAGTCGCTAAGACCAGAAAAAGTGTGACCGGGTATCCACTAAAATAAGTCTAAATATATCTTCCTTACTATAAGAATAAACTGAACTTACAAATAAGTATTGTTATACAGTATTAATGATATATTAAACGTTCTTCGTTCTGTTTCCTATTTTCTAGAGTTAAAAATTCGAACTTCCTTATTTTAACTTCAAAACATTTAATTTCTTAATTTTATTTCATTTCTATGTGGTCCATAAACTAAAATTAAAGTTAGATATTTCTTTTTCTAAAGAGTAAATATGATATATGCTAAGATGCTGATTTTATGTCCCAGTAAAAATATTAATTAAATTAAAAAAATTGCAGGAAGCTTTTAGTCAGAAATCTATAAGTTATAACCAAACTTTTATGTTTACTGATATGAAAATACTGTAAAATCTAATTATTAGTAAAAGCATGTATATTTAATAAGGATAAATGAGACATTAAAAAGCTGAAAAAGTTTTTTCTTTATAATTCTAGGAAAATGTTATAAATACATTTAAGCAGACTAAGGACAGCTTATACTTAAAAATGAAAATTTAATGCAGTTTGTCTTGAAATTATTCATATACCATGCTCAAATAAGCTATATTAAATGCAAAATTTTAACCCTAATGATATTTATTATTTTTTTTATTTAAACACCTGAAACCATCACATATGAGGTATTTTGATATATATTTTTTTCAGTTTTAAGAATTTCAAATTTTGTAAGAGTTTTGCTAACATTTGGAGAAACAAACATAATTTTTTATTAAAACTCTTTAAAAAGTTAATTTAGTCTTTAGGAAGTTCATGATCGAAGGATGTAATTTTAATCCTTTTTTCTTATTATTTACGCAAGAGTTTTTGGTGAATTTCTTTATTCTTCTGACATGGACTTACGTTATCTGAATATTGTCCATGAATTACGGAGTATGAGTATTTGGAAATGGAATGCTAGTCCAAATAAGAGATTATCTATCTGAAAGTTGTTAAATATAAAATGGTGTAATTAAAAATTGTTTCAAGAAAGCTTTAATAGATTATGACGTAAATGAATTCTATAAAAACAATTCTTCGCTTAATTTAGTTTTGTCCTCTGTTTATATTTCATGTTATATCATATTGATGAGTTTCGCCATATAATATACGACTTGTCATGAAATTGAAATAATTAGTTTTGGATCAAATATAATAGAAATTCATCTTGTTTAGAAATAATAAATTGTTCATACTTATAATGAAGTCATTTCACTTTAAATTGCCAAATATTTAATATTATTGTTAAATTAGTTAATTGGTTTTTTTTAAATTTTCTACTTCAAAAATTAAAATTCCTATAGAACTGGAAATTTCAGTGTCTGGAATATTAAACAATTTTCATTAATTTATGTAATTTTTTTTGTTTGCTATCAAATTTATATACTACTTTCCCACCAAACGATTTTGTTTTAAAACTGACTACTTGTTGCAATTTTGTTGTAAAGTCCACAATCTCATTCAACTGTGCTGATTTCAGCCTTGAATTATTGTTCTCAAAAATAAATAAACGCAATTATAAAAAAAAATATTTTTTGGACTCTGTAAAAAATAAAACATGGAAATTTATGAGACTGCATAATTACTTTTTAAAATATTTTTACAAACAAGAAGTAAGCAGTGTCACAAACTATGCAGCGATCAATGACTATGAGTATTAATTATACACTCCTTCATTAACCTCACTGCTATATGTTGGAAAGGAATAGAACTTTGAGATATAATTAAAAAAGTAATTATAGCAGCTTTCATATAGAGGGAAAAAATCCACTGAAAAAAAAACTTTCCCCATTCTTTTACAACATCTACTTATAAATAAAAGAAGACTTCTATACTTATAATAAAGCTCAGTGTGTGTGTGTATGTTGGCGCTGTATAGGCCAGACTATTCAACCTACAGATACCAAATTTGGCACGTGTATACCTTGGAGGCCGGGAATGTGCACCTGGGGGTTATTCTTTCAAATTTTTAAATAGAATTTTATTTATTTAAAAATTAAGCGAAATTTTGACGTGTTTCTGCTGTAACTTCCGAAAATATTACCGCACAAAAAAGATTTTTACATGCAGTTAAAGACCAAAAATTTATCTTTTAAATGATACTAATGTTTTAATTTTAAAATTAAATTTCTATTTTTAATGAATTTTTAAATAAATAATTTAATTATGTTTTTCAATAATTTTTTTCGTAAAAAATAAAAATTAAAATTAGCACGTTTCGCATTCATGGGGAAAAATAAGCTTTTTTTCAAAGTATTGCCACCACATTGATTAAAGCTCCAATTAAAAATAAATTAAATCTTTTGGGAAATGAAATCTGCAAAAATATAATTTTTGGCACGTGTTTGTAGGAAATGAAAGATATATGAAGTATTATTTTTTTTAAAAAATAAATTCAAGAAAAATTATTTTATGATCTTTTACACTCTCTATACAGGGTGTTTATTTAGTTCCGGACCCATTTTGATGTTTAATGACTCATAAAATAAGGAAGATATAAACAAACTTATGGTATTTATTGGTGGAATAACTCATATATTTTTCCTTTTCAGGTTTGAATATTTTTAGTTTTGTAAATATCGTCTGCGCGTGTTTTTAATTTCAGATAATTTCATTTTCCAGTCTAAATATCTGTACTTTTCTAAATATCGTCTGCTTATTAATTGCATTTTTCTATCTTTTGTTTTTGGCAACTATTGAAATGTTATGTTTACTTTTGATGTGTTTGTTCTATGTAGTACTTTTGTACGAGATGTTTTATTCGAGCGGATATTAAGGAGAATGCATACACCACAAGAGAGAGCACAGATTTTATGGTGGTCATAGAGTTAATTTCCAATCAACTAAATCACTGACTTTTAAGAGTTAATTTCCAATCACTTAAACTGACTGATTTATGAAATTTTGATTATCACTATTCAATAAAAAAAAGGATAATTTTAGATTTTCCATCGATCACTTCAAAGAAAATACACCAATCGGCGAGCAGGTTTCTCAAGATTAATTGGCCTAAAATTATGAAAATGTTGAGTTTTTTTAAATTTTTAACATTTGAAACTTCCTAAATCTTAGTTGATTGCGGAAAATAGAAACATTCATTCATTTATTTAAAATTTGATGTGTCCAGAATATTTCTCAGAAGTATTAATTGTCTGATACCTTACTGCAAATTTAGACTTCATAATTTTTGAAATATATTTATAGGCAGGAACAAAATATTATTATTGATTCCATTTCAATCCTTTTGAAAGCAAAACTAAAAACTGAATTTTATGCTGAATCTCAGAAATTTTTGTTGAATTATTGTTTGAGATATTACATAAATTATGAAAAATATTTTGTAATTAACATAAAACTTAAATACCGATCGATTCTGTTTGCAATACTCACATTCAATAATAATAATAATTAATAAATAACAATAATGATGATAAATAAAATAAAACGCTTGGCTTTATTAAAAAATATCTTAATATTAATTGCAATTTCATCATTTAAATTTTAAGTTAAGGTTGAAGTTTTGCCGGAAATGGCAACAAATTAGCAAAATATATATAGTAAATTAACGAAACGATCTAAACAGTATAAATTTGGTATGACTATCAAAATTTGAAGATTAAAAATGTTTTGTTTGAGAATCTATTAAGAGACCAGTTACTTAAAATATTTAATTGAAAATAGGTAATACTGGCGAACCAGCTGGTCGCCAAAGGCGGCTAGTATATAATACATATAATATGTAAACATAATTTTTAAGCAGAATCGTGGTCGAAGACCTTGAATACACTTTCGAATTTTAAAACTTCGCTTTTATTCCATCCCGGGTCATGATTTATGTACAAGCAGAAGCGACGAGCCCATCAACACAGAGCGAAATGAGGAAAAGCTAATGAAATATTTATCCCTATGATTATATACTGTGAGATTTTGATAGGGATTTCTTTACACGTGTCGAGTTAGGTAAGGGAATTATAGGGATCTTTTAAAAGAATGTGCTTGACTTGACAATTTTTTATCTCTTCACTCGGAGCGTGTGAACTGCCGATTTAAGTATTTTTTTTATAAAGCTGTTGTTGAATTAATTAAAAAGAAAAAGTGAAATGGGATCAGAAAATAAGTGAATATTTTAGAATAAAGTTAATATGGGCTAAACCAAGCTAAAAATTAGGAAATTAAATAAGTTTAAATTAGATTTTAAAATATAATTACATATATAATATGTTGGCGCTCGACAAGACATTTTAAAATTTAAAATCTCTAAATTTGGCGAAAGTGTACATTTTGATGAAATTTTTTTAGGAATATTAATTAGTATTTTTTATTAAAAAAATCAAGTGTAATTTTAGTTTTTTACCGAACAATTTCCAAAAATGAGATTCTTCAAGACCAGAACTGTATATTTTACACTATTTTGAAAGTGAAAAAGTTATTGACTTAGATTGCAATTTACTGCAATTGTAAAACAAAATTTCCCCTAAACTTGGTAATTTTTTTAGTATTTTTTCCCTTGATTTTTAAGAAAGCATTTTATTGCTTAACTTGTATTTAAAGTATTCCATTCTTCCGTCAAGTATTTAATAGTCTGATTTTCTTCGTTTGTTGATCGTAGAAGAAGAAAGATTCATTTTAATATCTGTATGGTATACATGAGGACTGAGAAAATGAAGCTACAGTTCTGTAATAATGAGAAGATAGATTATTTGGAGATAGTTGCACTGAGAATAATTACGCTAATAGTTTAATAGCGCTGTGATGCCATAGTGTTTAAATTTATTGGGAGGTTCAAACATACAGTGAACAGAACAGGTATAAGGATAATTAATTTTCACGCGTTTGAGGTCAGTCTTGATAATATTATTAAAGATGCTTTACTGGAGGAGACTATGAACATTAAATTTACGAGATTTAGCTGAAAGTAAAGACGATCTATATTCCTCGATGAACCAGCCGGTGGGAGAAGGGCAACTAGTGTCAATATATTAATAAGCACTGATTTTTAAAGAGAATAGGTGTTCTTCTTCATGAGCACAATAGCTCCTTGCAGACCTTGGCTGCCTCAACCACGCACACTTTCCAGCACTTTCCTCCGCAACTCCCTTCCAGTTCTTTATCCTCAGAACACTCGCGTCTCTTTCCACATCATTCAGCCATCTAGTTGAATGTCTTCCTCTGGCCCGGGATCCCATAGGAATTTTTGAAAGTGGATATTTTGAGGGCGCTGTTTTCCGGGCTTCTCCAGATATGGTTGAGCCATCTTAAACTATTGCTCCGGATAACCAGTATTATCTGTGGTTGCCTATAGAGTCTGTATAATTCAAAATGGAATCCTGTTCGTCAACATCCTCTCTAGTGCTGGGTCAAAGATAGTTCAAAGGATCTTTCGTACATGTTCAAAGAACGCCGAATGTCCAAGTTTAACTTATATAGAGCAGAACAGGCATAATAAGATCCTTATAAATTCTTAGTTTAATTTTTCGACTGATTAAGTTGGATCTTAGTTGGTTCTTCAGTCCGAAGAAACATTTATTAGACATTCTTATTCTGTTTTTAATTTATGCTCTTAGTTTATTATTGTAATTAATCATTGTGCTAATGTATTTGAAATGATCGACTTTTTCGAAGGTATAACTGTTAATACACAGAGGAATAACGTGGATATTGTGTGTATGTGGGGGGATAGTTAAAAATGTGCGAAAATATTTCCGAAAGACCATTTTCGTGGTCATGTTCAGTTTAAGGATTGGATTTGAAAATAGTAACATACAATATAAAGGAATCTACCTTTGCCTTCCAGCTTGACGAGAGGAATTTTTTTTTATTTTCAAAACTCACTTTCACAATATCTTTCAAAAATTTGGACTCTCAAGAAATCTCTTTAAAATGTACCGGGGAAAAAAAGCTAGGCATTACCTCAGACAGGAATTTGGAAGGAGAAATTCAACTCTATTATTCATTTAACCGACCTTCTTTTTTTAAGAAGTAGATCGCAGAATTTACGCCGTCCAGTAATATACCACCCATTCTCGAAAGATGAAATGCCCAAATCACGTCCCGGAAAGGAAATTGCCCGTCATTTTTTATGAAATAAGAAGCCACTACAAATTCTTCGGTTGTTCGAAAAGTACTTACACAAGAATCTCGTAACGCCTCGCTTTCGAACTTCGGAATCATCGTTTTGACTCAAAATTTAAAAAAATATATATTTTTGGCGATTAGCAAAACTTTTGCGCTTTCAGAAGAAATGGATGTAATACATTTTTTACATAATTTCTCTTTTGAAGGGCTAGGTGACGAAATGTTAAGTAGTGTTTTAACATTTTGTCGCAGCAACTTTTTTTGTAATAATGAAATATTTAGAGTTTTGGTAAAAGTGTAGTTTATTGTGTCCCTTGCTGCGCCGAGGATGCCAAGTCGCCAATAAAAATGGCGGACAAAATAAACAAATACTTCTGCAATACAGAAAGTGGTAACTATAATTATGATCTTTACTGATAAGTGTTGTTTTATCTGAGATTTTTTGGGACATGATCACTTTGGGAACATTATCATTGCTTATTTTAAAAATTTTGAAATAAGGTAGGTTTTCAAACCGATCTGTTGTGTTGAGAGTAAAATTTAATATATATATATATTCCTCTCATCTTTCAAACAGTCTGCAGATTCAAAATATTTCTTGCCTTTCTATTCACCGCACATCCGTTCTTGAACAATTAACGACAGAAACGAATTATCAAGGGAATTATTAGAGAGGTCAGATTAGAAAAAGAATTACTAAAGGTTCAAGGAATTTCATTGCAGACTATTTCTAAAACGCATACCGATAGTTAAGTATCGAAAAAGAATAAATATTTTTGTTCGTATTTGCATAAAAAATAACATTACATTGTCTTATTAGCAATAAAAATATTTTAATTATAATGCAAAACTAAATTAAAATCTTCAATTGATATCTTTTATTATTTTTAATTTAACATTTTTCATAAAATTTTTGTAGTTCATGTTCAACTCAATCACCGTAAAAAGTAGTAAACAAAACAGCATTACAGTTGCTATAAGAGCGTTTCGTTGAGTTACCATATTGGCGACAAACTCGGGGTCGCACTCAACTACACTTATACCAGAGTTTTTTTTATATGCTTTGTGTAAAAAATGATTCATAATCATTTAAGGATATACACGGTTTCATATTGAATGCCGATTGTTTATAATTTAATATACTTTAAGCAAATATTTTATAATGCTGACTGATATCCAATACATAAAATTCTGCTTCGTATCGCAGCAGTTATTTTAACCCTTTGCACTCGAGAGGTGACTCATGGTCACCATTCAAGACGGTGCATCATTTTGAAATTTTATTTATTTATTTTTCAATTTTGATTGTTAAAAATACCTACAAAATGGTAAAAAGACGTAAATTAAAATTAAGACGTAACGAAATTCAACTTGAAACAATTATATATATTTATTTTTTGGAACAATAAATAAGATCTTTAATTAGGGGAATAATTTTGCATCGAATTGCTTTCCCGAGTGCAAAGGGTTAATATCTCAGCAATAAATTTAATGGAAAAGAAAATTTTTAAATATGAATGCTGAAAGAAATCGTCTTGGATGTAATTATTAACATGCCATATGAATATATTTAACTTTCATTCTAATTTAATTTATAATATTTATTGATAATTAAAGCAGTATAAAAACGTCAAGTATGAGTGAAATCATCTGTGTCTTACGTGTTTCATCTTTTCAATTAATTGCTATTTAATAAAAAAAATCTATGTTTTAAAAATATATGCAACTTAATGTACGTCGCATCAAAGTAGTATCCGGATAAGGCTCTTTATTCTGAAACTAATTTCCGCATAATAAAACTGTAATTTCCCATCACTGCAGAAATATGTTTCTAATAAGAATATGAAATATTTCTCTGTGAAAGGGGTCATCACCATATTTAGATTTACTCAAACTCATTTTTTTTTTCAAATAACATCCCATTTCAAATACATGCCTAAATTAAAATAGATAACTTACATATAACAGTTTGTAGTTTTGGTGAGTTATAAGCAATTAAAAATTTGAATGCCGGTGAGCTGGTGAGCGAATCTTCCCCGTGCTCTGGGTGTCACGGGTTCAAGTCCTGGTTCGGGTATGATTATTCTCTTCTCTGCTTTCTACCTGTGAGGTGTATAAAAGAACCCCCTTGTAAAAAGGGGTTTTCGAGTACCGTGCCGCTTTAAATATAGGTATAAAATGATAATTTGTAATAGCAGGAAAAATTAATATGCAGAAGGAAAGACAAGTATCTTATCAAAGTATTCGAAATCACTTTAAACAAGGCTTTTATTTCTTCATTTCCTTATCTTTATATTAGAAGTCTCTCAAATAAATAATTATATTAATTTTTTTAATTCCAAAAGTGATTAGAAATTACTTAAGGATAAAAATAGGGCATAGCCAAGTAATATGCATAACTAACTAGAAATCGTGAGGTTTTAAAGGTTTCTATAAAGTTGGTATACGATATCATGTGATAGGCATAAAACTCGAGACGTATTTTGAAATCCAATGTTTTTTGACGCTGAATTGCATGATAATTTATTATACAAATATAATTATTTAAAATGTAAATTAAAAACTCTATAATAACACAAATAAAAAAAACTCTTTAAATAAATGTTAATGTAGTACTATAATCTAATTGAAATTGAGTTGATATTTATTTTTGAGTTTGATAATTTCAAAATAATTTTTAGGATAATGATTTTATGTATTATTAACAGAAAACTGGAATAAGACCAAATATACAGATAATCTGTAAATGAATGAATGAATGATTTAGAAGTTTATATTGATTTCCTTTAATGTTTATTTGTATAAGAAATGCTGAATCTCGACTTCATGTTGAAATTAACCATATAGTAACAAAATGCAAAGCCAAATTGAGAACATGCTTGGCTTTATAGGCACTTTTTTATTCTTCATTCTTATCTATTTTGTAATTTTTCGTTTATGATAGTAAATAACTGACAAGATAGCACAAATTCAAACGAAATGAACTCATCAGAAATTGCTTTTGAGGACTAAAGCGAAAATGTTTTGTATTACTTAACTAAACCCTTAATATCCTTTTCCTTTTAGCTGATCAACTAAAGTGGACTGGCAATCAGAGGCGCAACTTCCCTTAGATGCTAAGGCTTTTGCCTTCATTTCTAACTAAGCGCCGTCAGCATTAAGAGATTCTGAGAGCCTTGCGATTAGACCCTTGGTTTATGTTAAGCACCATCTGATCTTTATTGTGACCTTTCTCCAGAATTTGTCCTTTTACAGACAAACAATTTTCATAAACAATTAAGATTCAAATTAGTAGCTAAAACCAATTTTAACAGTTAGAATATGAAACTCTTCATGACAGTATAATTAATTATAATGTCTTTAAAATCTCTACATAAATTAAAAATTGTGATATTTTAGTTAAAGTAACACATAGTTTGATTATATAATTGTTTTCAATGTTCACAGTCTGAATTTTTAAACTTATAAACAGTTTTTTATTTATTATATAAAAAGCTTTTTTAACTTATCTCCCATGTTGCCAACAATAATCAGGTTATTGATGGTAATATATATAAAGTTGGTTAGAATTAGAAAATTTATTATTAAAATAATATATTAACCGGTTTAATGAGCGCACGTCATATGATAGATTCAATAATTAAGAAGTTTAAGTTACTATCATATAAAAAAAATCGGCATGTGTCATATTTATATTGTTACGAACTGTAATATTGCTTCCCATCACAGTTAATTTCATCGTAGGAAAGACAGTTTTATGGCCTTTTCTATTGGATTTTGATCGGAGACCGGATCGTTGACTCCGGAGCTCAGCTACAAACTTACCAATCCTTTTGCGACGAAATGGATGATACTAGAATCTTCAGGAATTTTGGAGATACGACCAATAAGAGGCGAGTTATGCATGATTCTTCAGGAACCTTCCGTGCCTAACTCCGAAAGCTGTAAAATACCGACAACCGTAACGAAGCAGGTCGTATAGTTAATCAGTGACACATTAGTTGGTTCAATCCAGCGAAGCGGAAGATTTGAATGGAATTCAAGCGATTAGGGGATTCAGCTGTGCACCAAATATTGAAGCAGCATTGAGTTGTGCGTTGAGTAACCAGTCGTATAGTAATGAGTCATTTAATTAGCTTACCGATGCTCTTCTTATACTAGGACATCGATAAACCAATTATATGAATAGAAAATAGAAGTACTATGGCATAAGTCAATTGTTTATCTGGAAGACTGGATCAAACACCTGGAAGAATTTTAAAAAAATAAAGCGGCCGTGAATGAGTATAGCGATGTAGAATATTGAGTGGTCAGTTTGATAGTCTATCTCATTTCCTCCTTTGTTATATAGCAAAATGTATTATCTGATATTTGGTGGATAGAAAATGATGTTTCTCTCATATATGGTATACGCCAAGCATTTCTAACTCCAACAACCCGTTGGAATACGATCTTCATTAGACGTTACTGATGTTAAAGGTAGATTTACACTCGGTCAGTTACAGGACTGCCAGAAGGCCGCGCATGCGGAGAAAGGCTGAAAAATATTGTTCGGTCCATGGCAACAACACATCGCTGTATTGTAATTTTTCTTACTGTGCATGTGTTTGAAGAATTTTGCGTGAAAATATTGAAGAATTATCATAAATTAATTCCGACATTTTTTTTCTTTTGCTCTTTGTTCTGTCTGATGCAAGGTTGTGTTTTTTTCATTTAATTTTCCATTTTTTTTCTGTTGCTTTCCAAATTTTGATGTGTTGAGCTTTATTTTATATTACTATGTTTCTTTGTGTAAATATCCATCATTTTAATGCGGTACGCAGTATAAAAGAAAAAGCAATATAGGACACCCAAACGGCAATTTATAACCAAGCATGGAACATTTGAATATATTTTATGAAATTGTGGCGAGCATAATTCAGTCCCTTTCTGCGCATGCGCTATCTTACTGGCCGAGTGTAAACCAACAAATTAACAAAAGACTTCCACCATCAAAATTACCGGCGTTAGACAGATTTAGAATAAAAGGGGAAACAGTGAATAAAGACTGAGAAACGACAAAAAAAATCGTATTTTATTCCAACAAATTTTCATGTGCGTGCAATATATCACAATGTGTAATAAAAAATGTGCCACAAGAAAAAATTGAGTCTATGAACTGTGAAATTATATTTTAATGGGATAAAATACTGTACATAACTCTCTGTATTATCAATTGCATAAGACTAAAAGTTTCCAGTTTAATTTTGCTATTTATTAATTGTATCAAATAATTTAATTACATAATTTCTGGCAAATGAAGATGACAGCGGACATTGAAATAGGCAAAAAATAGATAGAATCATGGAATTTTATTTTTATCGCTTTTGTATCAAAATATTTGCTTATATTTAATTAAAATAGTATTAAAAGATATAAAATTTAATATTTCAAAGGCCTTGACGAAAAAAGCATATTTTAATTACTTTCCTAAAAATGGTATTGTAATTTGATCTAAACATCTTTGAAATGTTCCAGCTGTTCTAATTTTTGAAGAAATTGAATAGAATTGATAATAAAAGATTTCGATTGAACATTAAAAGAAAATAAGGTATGCACTTTATATTTCGAGTTTTTTTTAAACGTTAAAAGTCAATTTTAGTTCCGAAAAACATAAAATTCTTATGAAAATTCAGTGTGTGTGGATAAAAGTATTTCTAAAAAATTAGCATTTAATTGGAATTACAAAATCATACATAGTTTTATTCAAAATAAATTTATATTGGATAATAAAGAAAAATAATAACAGAAAAAATTAAATTGTGTTGCCTGGAATATTTTGAAATTTGAAAAAAAATGTATTTTTTAATTAAAAAATATTACACTTTAAAAAGTTTTTAAAAGAAATTGATTTATTTATATTTTAATATATCTGCTTAAAAATATCATAACTCTAAGTCAGTAATTCGCAATAAAGATCTCATAGAATCCCTCGTCCCTTAAATAAATGTATATACTATCCATAAAGTAATATGTTAGAAAGCAATGACAAGCAAAATACGCATAAATAGGATTAAGCATTATAAAGAAATTACATTTGAAGAAAATTAAAAATTTGTCATTACATTATACTTTCTAACACTGGATTCTCCTCTAAAAACTAAAGCGTTTCAATAAAATTTGCGTTTCGCACTTGATCGAAGAATTTTTACTTTTTTAAAACACACTTCCAACAAAGATCTCTTCAGAGCCTATTATTGCAACCCTTGTTCAATCTACCAAGATATAAGAGCTATTTCTTTTGTTTCCAACGCAAATGGCGAGCGGTAAAAGTCCTTGGAATTAAAGAAACTGCTGGAAGTTTTAGGAGGACCTTCAGTTTGTCCTGTTCAATTATTCACTCATGAAACAAAACCTCGTTTCCACTAGCGAAGGAGTTTTTAATCAACCATTCCAAGTATCACGTTCGGGCTTGTTCGCCTGACAATATTTTCCTGGATTTGAATGAAAGTTTTCTTCTGGAAAATGGCTGAAAAATCTCGCAAAGATTTCTCAATTCGAGACTGCCCAGAGGGATATGGGATGGAGTGCTTGAGATCTTTTGATGTAAGGCATTTGGATTGCTCGCTTTAGATATCAGAATTAACTTTGGCTCATTTGAAAGAAGATGTTTTAAATAAAATTTATTGAAAAGTATCCACCTCTGGTGATCATGTGGTCTGCCGAAAAAGTTGATTGTATTTAATTCGAATTAAATATCGTAGACATAAATACATGTATATGATTTTGCGAACAAAATACAAGATGAGTACAAATGATGGACCCGATTTTTAAAAATTATATATTTAAAACTACTGCACATATTACAATAAGTGATACATGAATTTAAAGAGAAATATAACATTTTTTTAGTTATGAATGTCCGATATGTGACCCTCTCGTTACAAGCCACACGTCCAATCTGTTATCCAGTTTGTTCCAAAAATTTTGTAACATCAGTCTGTCAGTGGTTTTGAATGCAGCACATATGCGTTCTTTTGAGTTCTGACAGTAATATCGGCATGGGTGGTACATAAACAATGTCTTGACTCAATGATTTCTTTTTGTGGGGTCGTGTTAAAGATAAAAGAAGAAGCGAAATGCCACAAAATGCTTCGAGCGAACTGGATTAAAGATATGCTGTGTAACAAAAGGGTCATACATTGGATGTTTATAACTGCAAAAACACTTGGTATATTTCTCTTTAAATTCACGGGCCACTCATCGTAATATTTGCAGTAGTTTCGAAAATGCTTTTTTTAAAAATCGTGTCCATCATTTGTACTCACCCTGTATTTTTTTTAAGTATCAAATTGTCACAGACAATAAATCAGCATTATTATAATAGTCTTAAGTTTTGTTTATTGAATGATTTATATGAATCTTCTTAATGGAGATTAGTTCCATAATATCAGAACGCTATGAAATATGTCATTTTCGGGTTCATTATTTAGCTATCTTCTGCTATACCGTAATTTCATAATTTTTTTATTCGTCAAGTATACTTCACAAATATTAAACAAAAACTTTTTCTTTATATTTTGACAATGGAGGAAAATTATTTGATTAAATAATTAATGAAACAATGAAAACGATTTGAATTTTTAGGTTTTGAATCTGTTATTCAAAGCTCAAAAAATATATATTTTTTAAATCTGACAAAAACATCCAAAAGTTTGTACTACTATGAAATTGGTGTCATTAAAAAGTCAAATTTTTAAATTTTGAATAGCGTAAAAATAATTTTTGTGCATTAATACTTTTGGATATAAAAATGCCAAAATTCGTTAAATTTTTAATTAAGAAAGTTCACATAAATTTTTTTTATGTACTTTGAGGTACGTATTTACACTTTTCAAATTATATTTGTACCAAATTTGGTAGCTGTAAATGTAAGGTCTGTTTTGTGGTGCGCCAACAAAAGCATATACACATTCTTTTTTTTATTATAAGAGATAGCAGGATTCTTTTGTAATCTTATCATAGAAAAAAAGTCTGATTATATTAATATTTGCATAACAAATATTTTCATTGAACAATTTTGGTATTCAAATATTGTTAATAGATTAATTAGAAATTTTTGAGAGAGCAAGCCAAAAATAACAATGAATAAAGAGTATCCATAATCTTTATAAAAAATATAGCAATTATATTTAGTATACTATTGTAATTCCCGGCAATGCGAATATCGAAACTCTTTATTTCGTTTCAATATCCTGAATTATTTATTAGGGGATATAATTTGTACTTTTCTATCGTCTCTATTTTTACATAATAATACAATTTTCAATATAAATTAGATTTCATTTCTAGTATAATTTGCTTGATGTAAGAACTCAAAACGTATTTTGAATAATGATTAGGATTTTTCCATAGAAAGCATACACCATTAGAAAATATTACTCAACGTGCATGTTAAAACATACAAGATAGACGAACATTATAATGTCTGTCCTTTAGACTTCATTTGTAAGAATTTTGTCATCACATTCTATTAATATAAAATATAAATCACATATACCGCAAATATAATCGCATATATCGCATATTCTATTAATATAAAATATAAATCGTATATACTATTGAAACGCATAACATGAATCATTTTTTAAATCTATGTGAATGAATTTGTATATATATTTCAGTAAAGAATTTTTATTAAAAATTTGAATATATTTTAATATTAATGTTATAAAGTTAAAACCTAGTGCCGCAATCACTAATTATATTGATTTCTTTTATTTTTTATAATTAATTTACTTTTAAAATAGTCACAAAATAATTTATTGTATTGGGAAAACTTTTAAATTAGCTGGAGATTGGCATTCCAAAGAGAGAATTCATTTGATCCTTCTTCCGACTCTTTTTGATGCTTTTATAGTTCCCATCACAGAGCATCAAATATTCTGAAACGAAGCTGAAACTTGAGACTTATCGGACTTAATCGCCAAGATTCGCGAATTTTTTTTGTCCTACATTTTTGTCGCCGAAGCCCCAGAGCTAATTAACATCCATTCAAAAGCCATATCTGTAAAACTTCTTTTCTTACTAGGAGACTCGCTGCGCAAGGAAGCAATATTAGAAATTCGAAACAATGTTTCATTATCCGCGTGCAGAAGGACATGATATATTAAAATAGCCAAGAGTTAAAAGGATAAAATGTGGTATGTAGTCTTTTCATTAAATTGTATATTGGGGTGGAAGGAAGATCATTATGATCCATGCAGTGGGAGAAAGAAGACGTATGTTTTCGAGAAATTTTTTTTAATGATCACATTTTACACAAAAACACAGAGACAAGACAAGACATTAACGCGCGCACCTCAACAAAAAAGCATCTCATATTCTTTTAATTACAATAGCAGATCACTATGGGGTGATACCTAATCAGGAATCGCCATCTATTATCCAAAAGAGAAGATAATGAAACTGCTACAATACTTAATATTGAAAGTTTTCTTTTCAAGGTGAGCATTTGATTTTCTCCTGTTTAGATAATTGTTCATAGAAAGGATTACACTTTGAAAATATTCGATATGAACAGAAAGAAAGACAGTTCTGATTTTTTTAAAAGCACTGCAATTCTCACAAGCAATTCGTAACAAATCTCTTTTCTCGAAGAACTCTTATTAGATCCTGAATTCACTTAACAAGTGCATAAGACCTATTTCTTTTATTTCCAACACAAACAGTGGACAACAAAGGTTGTTCGAATTAAAGAAACTAATAAACGATTTAGCGAGGACCTTTGCTTCGTCCTATTCAATTATTCACCCTGGAAACAGCGCCTTGTTTCTACTGGCGGAGAGATTTTTAATCAAGATTTCCACGTTCCATGTTGGAACGTGTTTGCCTGACCGAGTTTCCATGGATTTGAATGAAAGGAAACAAGTTTTCTTGTGTTAAGGGAACGAAACTCTTACTTAGAATTTCCAGTTAAAGATTGCCCCAAAGGGTTGTCAATGGAGTGAGCAGCATCGTTCGAATAAGCCATTTTGTTTTGTTTTGATAAAAATCTGGGTAAGTTCTGATTTGTGCGAAAAACAGTCTTATGGAAAAAAATTAATTGTCAGTAACTTTAAAAACTTTAAGTGAAAAATAAAGCTTTAAAAAATGTAAATGTTGTTATAAGAAGAAAAAAGTAACGTGAGTGTGAATGTATCCGACTTCATTCGGAGGTATTTTTAGATAATGATATTTAAAACATTCTTTTTTTTTCTATTTTCAGATAATTTTTTTAAAATTTAAAAATATCATAGATTCAGATATTGTAATTTGAATATTTTTTAAAACATTTATGAAAAATTATCCCAACATTCACTTTTTTTCAGACATTTTCGATCAAAATCAAATGTCTGAATTAGTTTATCCTTTAGTAGTGATTCGATTTTTAAAAAAAATATATTGCCAGATTAAACCATAAGATTATCAATATTTCAAAATTTTTGGTAAAAAATCATAAATTTTTTTTAAAGTTTACCCAAATTCAAAGTTAAAAACCTGCATAGCTTTAAAGTTCTGCATCTGTGCACTAATATTTTGTTTCATTATTTTGACAATATTTTGCCAAATTCCAAGTCCATATTTTCAATGGTATTTTAGTAACTCTGTTTGAAACATGAAAATTTATGGAAAATTCGTATTTTGAGAAAAACGATTTTAAAGCCTATGCTTTTAATTTTCATTGCAATGAAATTTTTTTTTCCAGAACATCTTTTGTATGTCGGCCTTTACTTTTGTTTTTGTAGCCTAAGCCATTTTTTTAAATTTCATTTTGGAATATTTTTTTTGGTTTTTTTATTTTTTATGATTAGTTACACAGTTGGCCATGAAAGTGTTGAATGTTTTTTCTATCATTTGACTTGAAAATACATATTTAGGAATCTGAAGATATTTTTATCTATTAATACATGTGCTAAGTGCTATTTAAATGCTTTCCCTGCGTTCATTGACCAAAATTACAGCTTCAGTGTGAAATTTAAATATTTCACTGTTTTCGGTAAATTTGCAATATTCCATCAGAAATAAGGAAATTTCTTCTGAAAATATTTAAACGTAACATTGAATATATGGTAAATAAAATGAATTAGAAAAAAAATCCAATAATTTAAAAATAACTTGACATGCTATGAATACGATCTAGTCATATTACCTTTATTTATAGTTCCATTTTCAACTTGATTTAAAGGCAAACTTGCATACTAAAGTTTATCAAATTAGTTTTTAGTTTTGCGCCCATTTCTGACTACCAGACATACAGATTATCTGTTAATGGAATTCGGTAAAAAATTGATACATGGAATTTGATGATTTCTACCTAAAGCGTTTGTGAGTTATATTTTTCACAGACTGACATAATTCTACAAATGTTTTTTTTTTCTAATTTGAAACATGGTGATTCGTTTACATATCCAATTCAATTTTTTGAGGTTTAGAGCATTTTCTATTCGGTTTTTCATAAATGAGATAGTAATGAAGTGCTACATACACCAATATATTAAGAATAATATTTATTAAATAAAAGCGAAAGATTAAACTACAAGGTAAAATTTTGCTTTCTTGCAAAACGATTTGAAATATCTTTTCTTACTTTTATCTATATTTATGCTATTTCCATAAAAAATATAAATCGATGACATTGAATAAATAACAAAATAGAATATTCTTTCCTTTCACTTTACAAGACAGAATTTTGGTCTTCTTTGAATAATCGAAATCATGACACAGTTGTAACTCGCCTGAGAATCAGTCACACTAGATTCACACATAAACATTTATTATTAAATGATCAATCGCACATTGTCCACATTGTGACTGTGGAACAACAGCTTATCATATCCTTATT
The DNA here is from genome assembly GCA_026543865.1 of Argiope aurantia. Lineage (NCBI taxonomy): Eukaryota > Metazoa > Arthropoda > Arachnida > Araneae > Araneidae > Argiope > Argiope aurantia. The sequence goes on along the minus strand of JAPMOR010012153.1, from coordinate 10,712 downwards.
AAATGTCTGTATTTTAATCTTCAACGCTTGTTTTACTTTAAAACAACAGCTGTGACCATTGCTGCTTGGCAGAGACACACATGAGAACCTTTTTGTCTTTTGAAAATCTATAGACTTTTATTTCTTAATTTGAACTCACTGTCATGGATCCGTTGTGACTTTTTGTAATTTATTATCATTTTATCAATTGTTATTTTTGTGTTTCAATAGAAACAGTTTTTGCTAAACATTGAACTAGAAATAAACTTGTTTGGCTAAGTATGACCTCCATATTGGTTCTAGTGCTTTTAAACCTCAAAACAAACCAATTCACATTATATGTTTTTTAATGCAGCGTTTAATTATCATTTTATAATTTTTATAATTTTATTCATTGATAGCTATAATGGGCAGACGCATTTTTTTTATCGTATCAGCTTTGAATCTTGCTTCGTCTTGTATGTTAATAAGAAAATTCCTGATTTTTACGACTTCAAAAAACTTAATCGATCATGTAAATAGTACTTTTCTCCAATCACTGGAACAATGAAAATTCTAAATCACACCTGGAGATATAATTTGAGAGTTTTACGATTGCACTTATGTAAACGCCATGTGTAAGGAACTGAATTTATGAGTTCTAAGTATTTCAGCAAGGTAAATTTAAGATGAACAGCACTTTATTATTATTCGTCCTTCTGCTGCGGGGAATTTTAATTTATAAACTGCTACCTCATTGGTAAATTGTGGATTTTGAGGATAAAATATCTCATAACGTGCTTCGAAATTGAAAGTATTTGTAAAATGACGGAAATGGTGAGATTGGTTCTCATGAAGTGCGCTAAGAAGTTCTGTATTGCAACACAGCAGAAAAATTCAATATTTTCAGAACTTTCATTTTATTTATGTAGGACTCAGGAATCACTACTATTTTAGAATCACGCACATTTAATTACATTTAGGACGGGCAATTCCATTAATATAAAGGAAATGAACCTTAAACAGATTTCGTCGAATACGTCGCAGGATTAATTCACATGTTAATATCGCAGTCTTTGCATGGCAATATTCATCGCTTCGTCAGCTGCATTCATCGTCTCACAGCTCTTGTCCAGACCTACATCGCGTCTTTCGTTCAGAGACCCGTCTAATCCGTCTAACAAGCATCAACACTTGTTGGCCAGCAGATGGCGCTCCTCATCAGGCGTTCATCACTACATTTATTTTCTCATATACAATATCTCGTTTCTCGAAAAATACAAAGAGAAAGCATTGAAATTGCTAAATTCCAACTCGAGATTTGGACAAACCCACACGCATTTTCGGGATTATGTATGCATGTCTGTGAGCTTGAGAGTCTTCCTGTTGGTGTGGTGTGGAATTTTGGAGAAGGAGCAGCTCAGGTTTCGTCCTCGGCATCTGACCGTGATTCAAAATTACGAAGTCTGTCCCAAAATAGCATTAGTGTTGCTTTAAAAAACGAGACGTTAATTTAACGAAACTCTACATGATAGCTCAAAAGCGCTCTGACTCATAAAATTCAAGGTGCTGCTTTTACACAAAATTTGTACATTTCTATCAAATGTTTAAAGAAATTAATTCATCATACAAATGCTCGAATACAATTGAACAGAATAGCATGTTATAGATCTAGACGGAGAAAGATATTCAGATTTATTACATGAAATGTCGATGCGTATCAATTTTATAATCAAATCAGTAGAAGGATTGGGCGTCTATCTATCTGTATTTTCACATGAATATAAACGCGATGACTTAATTAACCTACAAACATATTTAAATGAAATTTGAAGCCCAGTTTTTATTTATTATTAAAACGGTTGTAAGATATTAAAAACAGAGTTATTATAGATGGAATTGTAGCTGTCATATGCTGCTTTAAATATATGATACTCAAAATCTTTCCAAATTCCTAAGATAAGATAGGGAGCTTAAATTCGGAATTATTAAGTGAAAATTTGACATTAAATCATCAGGTCATACATAGCGCCATCTATCGGGTTCTGAAAAATAACACAGTATTGAAGAGCATAATATATATTATAGGTTTGGTATGAACTTTTACAGACAAATTGTAGATTTTTTTGTTAAAATTGTGGAGAAAATGTACAAGAGAAAATTCTACAATTTTACCCTCTCGCTTGTTTGAATATGATAATAGAAAAATGCAACAGACTAAGTCGGTGAAATTTAGTATATTATTTTAAGATCAGATTTTTGTAGTGTTTAAAAGCTGTCTAATGGACTCTTGTACAGTCTATTCTTGATAATGTGATCAGGATATTTCAATGCACCAGAAAATAAAGAGAGGAAATATTCAAACTCATACAATCATAATTTAAAGGAACAATTCTTTGGTAAAATTAAAGTGTAATCAGATTGAAAATACAAACGTGCTTGTATGCACCATCAATAATCTAAATGCGTGCTGTCTTAGCCTGATTTGTGACGTTTAATGTTTAGTTCTTTTCCCAATTTCTTATTTCCCAAATCAATTTCTATTGCTTTTTCCCATTAATTTATAAACGCATGATCAAAAAGAAATAATTTGAAGTGCTTTATGGAGTAGAATTTGGATCTAGAAATACAAAATTTGTCACGTAATTACTTTAGTAGTAGATGCTTCTTAAGGAATTGTTTTTCAAAATTTTGATTAATGTTCAATTAATTTAATCGTAATCGTAATATTTTTTGTTTAATAACTTAAAAGCCTACTATTATCATACATATCATTTTAAATATATTATTTCTGCATTTTTTAAATTCTAATATTTAAAAATAAACTAAGTATATTTCACTAGAATATTTTTTTCGTCTTAGTTGGTGGATTTCATCTCTTAATACATATCTTTCGTTTGAATGTTATTGTTATTTTATAATTAAAGGTGTATTTTAAAAGAAAAATTGAAATATTGTAGAAATAGAAGAAAAAATAAAAATAAAATGAATAGAAGAAAAAAATCTTAATTGAAATTTGCTACGTCTTTATAAAAGAGAATTGACTATATGCCTTTGACCTTTAGTTTATAATAAAATGACAAATAATTGAGGAATGAATTTTGTTTTCATTATAAATTCTTAATAAAATAGCAAAATCTCATTTATCAGATGTCTTTGATAAACTGAGATAATTATATTAAGTGAAATCTTTTCTATCAAATTACTTTCCGTTTTGTATTTTAGATTTTAATTTAACTTTCGATTTCATTCCAGGATTTTGCTTTTAAAATAGACAGCTGTGACAATCAGCTAATCTTTTGGATCAGCTTTTAATTAGCCAACTAATGGTTTACTTGAATTCTTCCAAATAGAATAAATACAGATTAGATTTTGCGAATTGTTTGCATTTTCCCAGCTAATTAGGTTCGGACAATGCGAATTATTTATTTGAAATGGCCTTGAGAGATTTATTCCAATTGTGAAGATGACTTCAATTAAACAGTTTTTTTTTTATCGAAGAATGGAAATTTTTAATTCCTAAATTAAGATAGCTTACTTTTTATTATCTATGTAAAATTCGATGCGTATTTTGATTATTCAAGTCTTGCAAAAAGACACTTACATTGGAGAAGATAATTTTCAAATTGTAATTCAAATGATTTTATGAATTTTTTTTAAAGTGAAAATGATTATTTATATATTAAAAATTCCAATATATGAACAGATGGCTTGTTCATTTAATTTCTACTACACGTCTTACGCATAATTCTGATGTCCTGGGTTCCCTACTTTTATGCACCAAATTGTGATAAATATTAAAGCTGTGTTTGTTTATAAGTTTACACGCATTATATTAATTATGTTATCAAAGTTTCCTAATGGAGTTATGTTCCATGACCTCATAGTTATTAAAAATACAATAATTCGGAAAATCTGTCGTCTAATTGCACATCGGTTTTCATTATATCATAACAAAAAAGGAAGCTGGTGATTTTATCTAAATAGATGACTTTGTTCTAATTAGAATACTTTCCATTTCAAACGAATATAGAGATTACTTCCATGTCCTTTCTAAAGAATACTTAAGGTGAATCACTTTGTCACTAATCGCCTTTTTTGACCAAATGGTTCACGGGGGATATTGATTATGTTTGATTTCAATTAAATTGTTTAGATGTAACTTAATGCTCCATCATTCATTCAAACTTCTAGATATTAAAGCCAGATTAATTGATTTAAATATTCTTTATTCATTATGTATATGGAATTTTCTAATGAAGTCCTGGATTCAACTCCTGTCTTATGACATTAAAAAGCTATTAAAAATGTAAATGGACTTTTCCTCCTCTTCGCAGTATAGTAACTTAACACAATGCAGAATACCAATGTAATTTATTGTTGGAAATGAGAATTTTTTTTGAAAAATTGCACGAATATTAAATTAATATTGGAAAAATATTTAATTTAATGGTGAAGTAAAACTGCTTTTGGCACTTAAATAATTCTAAGATTTGTTGAGGGAAAAAGCCAAAATTTTACTTAGTTAACTAAAATTTAAAAAAAAACACCGCAAATTCTCTGAAGTACAGGGCGGTTATAATTAAAGTTATCCTGTTTAGACCTACATAGTGTCCGCTCTAGTGGAAGGATGTCGAAGAAACTTGATACTTAGGTTGTATGGATCATGAGGAACAGAAATCTGCAATAAAAAAATTAGTTCCAATTTCAACCGACAGGTGAGAAGGCGGCGCATAAAAAACAAAAAAACACAATTTGGAGCTTAAAAACTTTATTTGATTACAATATATGTTCACTGTGCATTCCATTTACGTCAAAAACATGCTCAAAGCGTATTATGGCATGTTCAACAGTGGCACGAAGGGTTTCTAGATCAATTGCGGCAACATGACGTGTTATACGCGCTTTCAATTCATGCAGAGTCCGTATACTTCCTCAATAGACACGATCTTTCAGGAATCCCCACAACCAGAAATCACAGGGATTCAAGTCCGGAAAACGCGGTGGCCAGGCAGTTGTAAAACGTCTTGAAATTACCCGTTGATCTTCAAAATGGGCACGAAGCAATGCCGTCACTGGTAGAGCTAATTGAGGTGGTGCACCATCTTGCATGAGGACAGTAGTCCCTTAAAATTCTCGTTCTTGTAACGCAAGAATGACTTGCTGCTGAAGAAGGTCACTGTAACGGGCACCTGTAACGGATCACCTTTGAGGGCCATGAAGCGTGTTCTCCTAAAAAAAAAGGATCAAGAATAAAATCAGCAGTAAAACTACACCATACAGTAATGTAATCAGGATGTAGAAACTGTTCATGCACATCATTACGACTTGCAGTACCCCATATGCGACAGTTCTGATTATTAACTGCTCCGCCTAGGGTAAAATGAGCCTCGTCCGACCACAAAATGTTTCTAGGCAATGAGTTGTCAACGACTATTCCGGCTAAAAGTTCTAGCAAATTTATTTCGTTTCTCCGGGTCTACATGGTTCAGCGCTTGCACATGATGGATGTGTAAGGATACCACTTTACAATGGATCGAAGAACTTTTCGTACTGTAGACCAAGGGAGGGACAAATCACGTGTCAATGCTTGAGCACTTGATATTACGAATCAAACGTTGTTTCGACACGGCAAGAGCGACATCTTCCGCAGTTTCATTTGAAATCCGTTTCCGTTCTCTTTCTTGTACCATACCCAACTCTCCAGTCACTTCAAATTTAATAATCATCTTTTTCAAATCCTGCCTGGACATAGGTCTTTTCCGTAACTCTTTCAAGCGTCGATATTCTCGCAGTGCAGCTGACAAATTATGCTGTTCTGATAAAACAACTTTATCAGTAAAGCTCTTCCTTTCTTCTCTAATGACATGGCGAACAATGATTTTGCGGCAGTGAGTACTGGCTTTTTAAATTACTCTAAATTTGCATAACGGCCTTTATCGTTCATGAAAACCGCCATCCATCGGCGGAAATTTGAACTAATTTTTTTATTGCAGATTTCTTCTCCCCATGATCCTTACAACCTAAATATCAAGTTTCTTCGACGTCCTTCCACTAGAGCGGACACTACGTAGGTCTAAACTGGGTAACTTTAATTATAACCACCCTGTATATATATGTCACGTTTGATAGCTCTAAGTCATGCAATCTCGTCTATAGAGCGTCAACTCTCTCGCCTTTTCTAACACCCACCCACCCACCCACCCACACACACACACACACACACACACACACACACACACACACACACACACACACACACACACACACACACACATTTATTATTAATAGTGATTGTTGTATCGAATTATTATTGATTTTTTGAAGAATTTACTTCCAGGTTATATATTTAAGAAGCGATAGTTCGATGTCTATTTGAATGACAATTTTTCTTTTGCATAAAAATCTAGAAAAATTACCAATATATTGCTAGACGATCTATCTGAAGATATGGCGATTAATTCACAAAAGAAATTCTAACACGCTTTATGCCGTGGAATCATTGGGATTTTGTGTGTATCTTAGTTGCAAATTTTCCATCTCATATTGATTCAAGTAAATGAGTCTCCTGAATATTTTGTAAATACTTGTGTATTGGTCCACTCACATAAATTTCTGTATGACCTTTCCCTTTTTTTTGTTGTTGCTAACTTTACAAAGGATAATAAGATGATGACAAGAGCGCATTTTGCAAAAAAAGCATATAGTAAGTTTCGTGATTTTTTTTTTCATTCATAATTACGCCGATCACATTTTTATTCAGATTCTGTACATAAACCTATATATCCATTTTACAGATAAGGAAAGAACCCCATTTAGATAGGATTTTTATCCAAAATTTGGAACTTTCGTGCATCACCAAAGACGCCTACTTCCAGATTGTTGGAAGAGAAAAGATAAACAAAGAAAAGCGAAGAAAAGCGTAGTCTTTAAAAAGAACTTGCCACTCTCCTTCATCCTCCAGACTTTTGTTTTATAGGGACATAAAAAAAATCCAGATTTATATTGAGGATTATAAGCGCCGAGTACGTCACCATGGTCACATATCTCTTTACAATGTAGTTTGTGATTGAGGAATGACGACCGAAGTCGTAAAATGAAACCAAATGCACGATAACTTAGGAAAATATTTATTTTTCTGGTTTGTTTTGTTTCAGTGAAACTTCAAGCGAGTGCGCTGCCTTTAATTTAATACGGAGTTACAAAATCTTTACTAAAGGGGGCAACGGGCTTTAATAAGCAATTTTTCAAATTATCGATTTAGAATTTATGAAATGTATATATTATATGCATTTTAATAAAAATACATCCAATTTCTTTATATTTTTAAGAGTTCTTTTTAGCGTATTACTTTTTAAAAATATAAAATAATTATAAATTTAAAAAATTCTAAACTAGTTCAATTGAATTAATTTTTTCTCGTATATTTATTTAAGAGTTTTCGTTTTCCTAATATTCTTATTATTTTCTTGTGTATGAAGTATGGGAAAAGTATTGTAATCGTCAAAAAATTCGAATTCAAGTTTTTGATGTATCTTAACGTATCTGATCTTCAGTTCAGAAACTAAAACACCCACCCACCCACACACACACACACACACTTTTTGGCATTATATTTCCCTTGGCTTTACAACCAAATTTATAGACTTCAATCATACTTTGAACGAAAGCCAGCTGTGTAAGTGAACTCTGTAACTATAATCATAAAGCTCTATATTGGTAAAATTTGCTATAAAAATTTAGATTTTAAAATCTAGTTTTTGGAAGTTTCCAGTAAGTGTATGAACAAACGGACACATAATCTTAAAAATTCGTAGAAATTGAATAATTTTTTTCACACCATCACGTAATATTTCATAGCTTTTTTTTTCAATTCATATATAATTATAGCTATGATAATATTTATAAAACATGTATTTAATATCGTTGAAACATTAACTTATAAATGCAAATAACAATTTAATGGATTCTATTGTTGTATGAAATTATAAAACGTTTTGAAAGAAATTACTAGATTCTCAAAGCAATTTTAATCAAGATCTTATAATTGAAAAACATTAAATTTTAAAATGGTTCAACATATCTTTGGTGCAATAATGTGTTCCAAAAGCAGCCAAAACTTCGATTAAATTTTAGTTAAAAATTTAATTGAATTTATAAAATCGCTTTCTTATTGAGTACTATAATTCAAGAAACCTGCCAAATTTTTTTTATAATAAATGAGATATCTTCTAGAGAATTTTGTGCCATTTCTAATCAGCAATGTGCATATCGCAATATATAAATATTTAAATATAGCATATGAATTTTAACAAAAAATACGCAACAATTAAGGTGTACGTACACACTAGAAGATTTTTTTAAAATTTTAACTTCAAAAATCCAGTTTTTTCGCAGTAGGTCATTAATGTATGTTTAAACTCCTTTCAGTGAGAAAAACCATATTACTCTAATTATTAATTAATTAATTAATATTTAATCATCTAATTAGCATATTTTTTGAAACATGATATCTTAAATTCTAATTTGTACAGACACACAATTCTAGTTGGAAATTATGCCTAATATTAATCTTCATGTTGTCTGCCTCAATCAAATAATAAAAATTTATAGCTTTTTTTAAAAATTTTTTTTCATTAACAATGAATAGAAAAAGCGAGATTTTTTCTGTAATTTTAACTTTTAAATAGGTATTAAAAATTTATTTATATATATATATGTATATATATAATAGATCTTTGATTGAGGCACAAAATATCCTCTATTTCATATAGATTATTTTGATATATATATAATTGTATTTGGTTAATTTCTTATTGAGTTATGATTGTTTGGATGAAGCAACATAGTTGAAAAATATCATTCTTCATAAAATGTGTTTAAAAAAAACCGTAACTAGAGTTTTTAATGAAAGCACCTCAAGAAAAATAATTATAACTCGAGAAATATTTCGAATAGTGGCAACATCTTTGTATCGTTTGAAAGCTAAAAGATCAGAGAACATTATTAAGCAATAAAAAAATATTCGATATTTTGAACGATTTTCGAAGTTTCAAGTGTGTACATACACCTTAAGATCCAAAGTCACTAAGTGGGACAAAAAGAAATTATTCCTGCCTTTTAATATCAAGAAGCACTTAACGAAGAAACAAGTTTCAAAAACTTTTAAAATAGATACATAGTTGATTACAGATTGACGATGCCCGACTTATTCCGCATTCAGCCTGTTTCCTAAAGTGCGTTAAAAACATTTAGAGGTAGTTATGCATCGACGCTAGATGTTTTTCGTCCCTAAGGGAGATGTATGTTTTGTAACACACTCTACGTTTTTCTCACGTCGCCTAGATTTCATTGATAGCTTCAAAATGTATTTCACCTCAATCCCTCCTACTACTAAAAGACGATGTGTGTGCTGACACTTCAGAAATCAGATAATTTAACCTGCCGCTATCAAATTAGTACCTAGATACTATGGTATAAGGTAATGCACTCTAACAAACATTTTTGTTGCACAGCTGATTTTTTAAAATTTTAATCAATGAAAAAATAAGCATAACTTTTGTCGCTCTTACTGAAGAGCATCCGAAAATTTTGTTACACAATATTGATTTTTACATTATTTTGATAAAAAAAAATATTTTCGGTCAAAATAATTTGATTGTCAAGCAATTTTTTTTTCTGAATTTTTAAAATTAAAAAAATATATTTTTTTTCAATAATAGAAAGCTAATGTGAAAAGAGTTTATAATATGTGCAGACCGGATAACGAATAAAAAAATGAGATTAGATTACATCAAACGACATTTTGAAAAAGGTTTATCCATATATTTATAATTTTAACGGTGGTATATTGCTATTGAACTTGAGTACCTTGAGAAGAACCATGCCCTCAATGAACAGAATTTTTGTAAGACTATCAAAATAACTTTAGATTGTGATAAACATAGATTTATTTAATGATAAAAATATTTTGTTAAGGGAGCCATAAACAGATTTTGTGTTAGAAATTTATTTGAAATTAAACATTATAACATTTTGAGAAAAGCATATATGGTTGGACGCCAAAGGCGGCTAGTCATATCTCGTATTGTACGAAACTTTGCGAATGGTTCAACGCGTTTGCACTTTAAAAATTGATATCAATTCTCTAAACATTGTACAGATAAAAATTAAAAGTACTAAATAAAACCAAATTTTCTCCAGCAAAAATAAATAAATTAAAAAAATGTCTGTAATAAATTAAAAATCTAAAGAATATATATAACTCAGTATAAACTTACAAACTAAATACTCCACTACATTTATTAAAATTGTAATAGAAATCACATTCTCTAAATATACGCAGGAAAACATTATTTTGCATGATGTCTTAAAATAATATATGCTATCTGTATCTAAGCTTGGAAAAATAATGGCGCAAACAACATAAATTTCCCTCCAGCTTGTAATTTAAAACCTGAAGAAAGAGGTAAAGAGTAGATTTTTCACGCGCTCGGACTGTTTACTCCCACATGAAATAAAACTTGTTTAAGAGGAAATATATGTTTGTGGATAAAATTTCTTTGTTGTAATAACATGCATAGCACTATTTAACATGGAAGAATGTTTTTTTTTAAACTTACATAAATGAAAATATTCTGAAGGGATGTAAATCTTGCGCTGAGTAATCTGAAAATTTGCTTGTGGTAATATGTTTGCTTTTTTGTTGAGCCTTATTTTGTAAATTTTATAATATAGAAATAAATAAAATTTGA
>JAPMOR010012150.1:62524-87378 GCA_026543865.1 Argiope aurantia | reverse complement strand
CTTGATAAATAAACATTTTAGATACTTTTCCGAGAGGATTAAAAATCGATAAACCAAGTCCATTCAATAAATGTTTATCTAAACCGAGATAAAAATAAAATTTAAAAAAATGAAACTTTTTTATAAGTTTGCAAAAGAATTAGAGAAAAATTTATGGTTGGATAAAAATGCAAATTAATTCTAAGTTGTAAATATGTGTTAGATAAATATTTAAAAATTGTCTGAAAGAAATGCAAATAAATTCCATTAGAGTTACACAATTTTTTTTTTACTTAGAACGAAAAAAAAGCTACATAAAAAAATAATCCTGTGCCGTCTTTCGGAAATTCATTAAATAAACTTAAATGCTGATATTTTTTTATAATATTCGTATTTTTTTTATTTTCTGAGAAAAGACTTAATTACTTTTGGTCAAAACCGAAGGGAGCAATTGCAGTAAAAATAAGTTTATGGTCTTAAACTTCTAATTATTTAATGGATAACATCAAGTTACTTCTTATTTTTGAAAAATCCTATTTCTACAAATATCATAAAATTTCTTTCTTAATTTTTTTTAAAAATATATATTGATCAATGGAATCTTCATAATAAATTTTGGAATTTTAATGAATTAAGAACTATTTTTTAATAAATTTCACCAAGCAAATTTACTTTATATTATACTTCTAACTGGTTCACCATTCATACTTAAATTGGCAATAAAGTTAATATAATCGATATCACAATTTTTATCATTTTAAATTTTAGTAAATTATAATTAATAATAGCAATAAAAAAATCAAGAAATTAAATTGAAAACAGAAAGAAACCAATAAACAGAGATATATTAATATTAGATTGTTTTAAAAATGTTTATTAAAAATGTTAATTAAAAATGTAAATTTAATATTTTTCTCTACGAATAATTTAAATTAAAAAATAAATTATTTAGTTAGTAATTTACATGTTAAGAGTAATTAAATATCAGAATAGTTAAATTCAATTAACCATAAAATAAAAATAATAAAATACTTGAATTAATGTCGTTGAATAATTATTACATGCATGCACATATAAAAAAATTGCATTATTCTTAAAATATATTTGAATTTGAATAATTAGCACTTTGTGCACATGAAAAATTCTCTCACACAAATTAATTTAACATTCATAAATCATGAATACACATATTACAATTCAGTGACTGTCGTGTAAAATAAAAGAAATATACGGTACTAACTCAGACTTCATGGCATTTAAATAACATGTTGCTATTAAATAACATCAATGATTCAGGTTAGGATTTTAAACCCCTCTGTCCCCATGCATGCATAACTTCTGAAAATAACTAACTTCGAAAAATAACTAACTTCGAAAAATTTAAAGGAGTAAATGATAATTTAGTATAATTAAATAAATTTAGTAATTATAGTAAATTTGAGATAAATGTGGCCAAACTCAGAAAGGAAATGCTCGAGAAATTTTTTAATTTTTATTCTTTAATACATGTCATTGCAATTATAAGAAAATTAAAATTTATTGAAAATAATAATAAATTTTTAAAAAAGTAAAAAACAATCATTTAACTGATATACTTAGGTTTACAAGTAGGAGAGTTTCAGAGTTTCATAACATAAGGAGCAATAAAGTATGAAAATACTGTGGCCTTTGTAGAAGGTGATAATAGGGTTAGAAAAATTAAATTTTTATACGGCCTCATAGCTCAAATTATGAAGAAAAGAACTCTGATCGCAAGAAGGTAAGTGAAGTTCTTAAAATAAGAAGAATACAAATTTAAATTTAGGAGATTGAAAACGTATGCATTTTATTCACTTTTTTTATCAACTTCCGAAAGTTGTATTTAACAAAATGGATTATTAAATTATAAGTAACATGTTGCGTAACAGATTGCAACTGCTTTAAATCTGCATAGGAAATTCCCTCAATTTTAAACATTTTTCAATAGTTAATCGGAAATTGGAACCCTTTATGAAAGTAACTTTGAAACATTTAAGAAGATTGTAAACTAATGTTAAGAAAATCTGAAACTGCATTCCTTCAAAATTATTATTAAAGCAATACTCTGTTAAGTAACGGAATAAAATTACTCAATTTTGCATGACTGTATTTCATAATTATTGCATCAATAAACAAGAAATCCGTAGACAGCATTTTCAGTATTTTGATGAAAATTGTAAGACGTTTATAAAGAAATGAAGGTATTGTTATAATAAATGTAAAATGAAGGATTTTGCAGCCACCATAAAAAAAGTTTCGTAATTCGGGGAATCCCAGAAAAGTAATACGAGCATTTATTTCCACAAATATTGCAATTAGACACATACTTCCAGTTACAGAGTTTCATCATATGAGGTATACAATGCATGAAAATACTTTGACTGCTGCAGAGGCAAATAACAAAAAATCGCAAAAAATAAATTTTTACTCGACCCCTTTAGTAAAAAAAGGCCAATGAGTAAAATGTTTTTTTTTCCTTACATTCATCTGTAAGGACGTGAAATTTAATGCTTCTCAGTAATTAAACGTAAATTTATTGACATAGACCATTTTTCCATCCCTCACCAATATTTGAATGAACTTTTCAAAGATAATATACAAATTACAAAAGATTATTAAAAGGGCAAAATCAGAAAGTTACAATGCATTTTTCGACATCTATACAAAGTTAAATTCTTGTAAAAATACTTCCATATATGCGATTCACTTATGACTTTTGACTTCGTCGACAAAGATCTACTACTATTGCCAGAAGCAATTCATCCCTTACTTCAGACATAATGCCCATTAAAACTAATTGAATATATCAATAATTATTGTATAAAAGGCAAATACGCAGAAGAGTTTCTAAAAATATTACACCCTATATTTATAGAATGAAAATTGCTACTGATGATGAACTTCTTGAATGCAAAATCGATTTTTACCGTTCCAAAGGTGATCGTTTTGAAGATTTAGGCTTCTTTTCCGATTAAAGGGAAATTCAACGGTTCAAATTATATTTCTTAGAAAAGAATCAAATATTTGAAGTAAGACTCAATTGTAAAATTATGTTCGTCTGTCGTGTAATTGTCCACATAAACTGATGTAACAGTTCATGAACTCCACGAATATAGCATGGATTTCAATTGCTATGCTGAAATATTGTCTCTACTGTTTTCGGAATGCTGGTTTCTGAAATGACTTTCTATATTCTAGCATGAGGATAATTTCAAAAATAAGCCAAAATGTCAATTTCTGCACACATAAAGCTTTATACTCCCATTCCTCTTCGGAAAAGTAAGAATCCTATAGTAAGTTATCTCCAAACCTTTCTGTAAATATCCCTCTTAAAAGAATGTTTTGAATTCAGAAAAAGGCATTTGTATACTTCTATAATTAAGCCAGCATTGCGATTACATACTTCATATCATGTTCACGAAATCATCAAAGTTTCCAAACGTTCCTTATTACAAAACGTGAGTTTTAAGCAGATTTGCATTTAAACTATTTTCAAAGATTAGGGTTATGTAGTTAGAATAAATTGAATGTGAGAGCATAAAAGAAAATTGCTTAATGCCACTTTTGTTCTTCTTCAAGATGTCTTATAAATAGCCTTATTCAACCCAAAAGTATATATATACATTTTTTTGTTAAAAATTTGTATTCATGTGGCGTAAATGCAACATTTCTTTTTTCGCTGAAGAGATTCTTGTTATTTAAGAAAAGAAAGTTATGTACACAGAATTTGGAACGCGTTATCATCTATTAATACCTAAGCCGCTGTTTTTATGTATTCAATTGTCATCTTTTCCCTAAATATTAATCTATGTGATTTCATTCTTTTGAAAATGTTGTTTATCTTTAACCTTTAACAAGCTACTCCGATCCGTCCCGAAGGCACACGAAAAAATATGAATGACTAGACCTCCACAACAGCAACACTGGTGGAAACTGTGGGTGAGTCCTAAGGACCATCACCGGCCACAATACAACCCTTCCATTGGGAATTACGTCTTAACCTCAATGGGAGGCAGCCAGTTCCAACTTTTTTCTGTACCCATCAGGATGATGAGAACCAATCACCATACCGGAAACTTCTCATCCTCGATTATGAGGTGCCCCCCTGTGGGGGAGATGTTGTTGACCAGAAGAATTCGGATATATTTATTTCATTCACAAATACCATAATTGTCTCATTTTAAGGGTAAGAAAGATATATATTTGTTTCTGGCAATTGTTTCACTTCGCTGTTTTATTTGCAACAGATCAAAAGTTATTTCAGTTCTAAGTGAAAGGTTAAATAAAAATTGAAACGAGTATGTTTGCATTACGTTTGCGACACAAATGATAAAAAAAGAATCTAGCTTATTTCTAATCTTAATGTTTACGGTTTACATAAACATAGATAAAATAACAAACTTAATTATTTCCTCTCCATTTGGAATAGCAAATCGGTTCAACAACTATCTTAAGACATACGAGAAAAAGATGTAACTAATTGTCTCTTAAATCTCTATCTATTCAAAAAATTGTTTATTGTCGTTCTTGTCATTCTTTTGAAATTTTTCTATTCATTCAAAGCAGCTTAAATACCATTAAAGGAAACAATAAAATACTTCGCAGTTCCTGGAATCGAGGAATTCCTTGGAATGCGAAGAAGAAATAATATAAAAGAAAATGTGAGGTAAACAATTTGTTCAAAAGTGTTTAATCACCTTAAGACCCCGGGCAATTATTTATAGCATATGCTCCAGAAATGACTTAAAGAGCCTTGAAATATTTTCGATATTTGTATTCACATTAAATATTATAATTCATATTTTTCATAAACAATTGATCTTTTTTAGATTATAATAGATAAAATCAGTTGAAAATGTGTTAAAAATGAATGATTTTGTACATTAAACAGTTTTTAAATCAAATAACTAGATAGTATAGACACTGGTTTTTAACAAAAAATATAAAACAAAAGCACGCATGTATGATGATGTTACCAATCATCCTTCAGACCTTTCTTTTCTTTTTGGTATATTCTATGGATTATTTGATAATTTAGTTATGTTAATAACTGAATCACGAATTAATAATAATTTATCATTGTTACTACCCATCGCATTTTTAATTGGTCATTATTAATAATAATTTACTTCATTAGCAACTGGATTTGCATTGTTTTTACTTTTTTATTTAAATTTAACATATAAGGTTTTATTTAAATTTCATTGAATCCAGATTGTAAGGATGGAATCTTGCAATCAATTTTTTATACATTTCTTGATGTAGAATCAATTGAGGTAATTGGGAAAAATGAATAATTAATTGGGAATAGTGATTTCAGGACGCACCGGTAAAGCCTTAGTGAGCTGGAAAATACTTTCTTTAAGGCGCTTTAGAAGAAGATAATAAATGCATTCCCTTTTTCATTGAAATTTTCGAGCGTTTATTTACTTTAGCTGCAGCCGTATTAAAATAAGTGAAACCGAAACTTTTCTGTCTTTATTCTTTCCTTACATCCGTTATTTGCAAAGTAAATTGCTGAGTTATACATACAACGGTTACTAGTAAGATTCAACTTTCATTTTACGATTTTCTCCTGAGATACAATACTGAATTCCCCTGAAAGTTTTCATCCTGGAGTAAATAGGAAAAGGTCTTTAATGTAATAAAAACCTGTACTGTTCATACAGTTTGAATAATTTATTATTAAAGTGAAAGTGAAAGCCTCGGTAGTATCCAATCCAACCAATAATGTTTATTATTTTATGCTGAATTTGCAACTTATACTTCCAAAATTTCGACTATGTCGGCAAACATAGTTAGAAATTTCAAATGTAAAGGCTGATTAGTTGTGACTTGATGTTGAGTGTAGAAGAAAACTTTCAAGGCATAAGAAAATTTGCTACTGAATGATGAATCTCAAGGGGGTGATTTTAAAGCTTCACAATGTGAAATGGAAGCTTTGGCGATAGAGGAAATAATATATCGATTAAATCCATGGTTGATTTCTCAACAAATATGTATATTTTGATTGATTATGTTGAAAGTACCAATATGAGGGATCATTATTTGTCCATTTGAGGGACTGATGAAATATTAACCGAATATATTGTTACAAACCTGCAATTCGGCTTCCCAGCATAGTTTATTCCATCAATAGAAAGAAAGTTTTACAGTCATCTCTATGGGATAGAGTCTGGGCGTCGTGTCGGGGGTCCCAGAGCTTGGCGACAAACTAGGCGACCATTTCGCGACTTGGCGACCAATTTGGCGACTTTGGCGCCAAAATGGATTATACCCGAAACTTCGAGAATTTTCCCGATCCGTCCAGTAGGAACCGGGATGCGCCTCGAACGTTCCTGATAGGTTGAGAGGCTTCTTGCCCCGCCTCCTGAGACCTATAAAAGGGGGCTGCAGCTGCCGAGACGACGAAGCTAGTAGTCGAAGACGACGAAGTCGGAAGGAAGACGACGGAATAGTCCGAGTTCGAGAGCAGCGGAGTCGAGTCGAGTCGACGAAGTCAGTAATTCGAGCCAGAGTCGGAGAAGTAGAAGACAGAGGAGTCGGAAGCGACTGAGTCAAGCTCATGCTGAACTGAGCTGTGCGCTACTGTCTGCAGTAGATTCTGGTTGTATGCTGTTGTATGCTACACGTCTCGGGTGAAGATAATCGTCTTCTGTGCTGTATATAGTTGTCGCTTTTGTGCTGTCCTGTGTGTCTTCGTGTAAATAAACGTCGTTGTTTTTATTCTACTTCTGCCTACTGATTGAGCGTTCTCCACACCATATAACTTCCACTATCCAAACGAACCCCGGGAAAGAAAATTTCGTAACAATATGTTTGAAGCGAAGCAATTTGATCAAATCAAAATTTGTTTTGGTGGTTAATGTCAATTTATGATTGTGGAGAGATCTACGAATCTTATATTTCTTTATCCTAGCGAAGAGTAGAATTTTTCAAGCAGCATGAACGTCAGAGAAAAATTAGTTAAATTGGAGATAAGTGTTCTTCTTAAAAGCTCTTTTTCCAATTACTAAATTGAACTACTCGTCCTTATACATTTTAAACTAAGTTTCTGAATCTCGTATTTTCCTTCTCGGGTTTTATATTGTTCAGCCGTTTCCGTTTTTATAAATGTTCATTTTCTTACTTTTCCCTACAAATCAAGTAATAAAATTTTCATTTAATACTCCAAAACGAAGTTATTAAACAGTTATGATAGCTTATCTGCATTCGATATATTCCATGAAATATGCATTCTATATATTCCATAAAATATGAATTCTATATATTCCATAAAATATGCATTCTGTATATTCCATAAAATATGCAGTGTACATATTCCATGAAATATCCATTGCATATAATACATGACATATGAATTTTATATATTCCATAAAATATTCATTATATATATTCCATGAAATATGCATCCAATATTTTCCATGAAATAGAGTATATTTTTATTAAAAAGCAGTAAAAAAATAGAGTTTTTCGGACCGGCTTTTAAGATAAAATCAGTTTCTATAAGCAGTAGTTTCTTTACATAACAAATATATTCTCTTCAAATCGTTTCTTTAAAACCGCTGTGGCCTGGTGGTAGGGTCTCGGCTTCGGAATCGGAGCGTTTCAGGTTCGAGACCCGTTTCCACTGAAGAATCGTCATGCAAGCAGGTCTGGGGCACGTTAAATCCGTTGAGGCCAAGGGTCATCCCACTGGTGTGGTGTGGAAGTTAGGAGAAGCGTGCCAGGTCAGGTGTTGTCCTTGTCATCTGACCGCGGTTCAAAATTATGATGTCTCCGCCAAAATAGCCCTAGTGTTGTTTTAAAACGAGACCTCAATATAACTTAACTAAACTGAAATCAGTTTTTTACTGTAATTAGAAGCCAAAATATGTGTTCTCAACCTCCCCATACTTTCTGAGATAAATGGGAGAATACAGAGATGATTATAAACGTTAATATAACTAAAACAGGTTACTTAATAAATTAATTTGAGAAAAAATGCAATCTATAATGAACATTATGTACTTATATAATTATTATGTAACATAATTAATGCTCCTGTATAAATTATAAATTGCTTTCCATTCTTATAGGAATATTTTAAATCAAAGAAATTTGAAATAATATTATTCTGAAATACATTAACAGATGATGTCAGTGGTATATAGTGGTAAAACATCTACAAAATTCCTTTCCAATTTTCCTAACTAGTCGTACCAGAGTTTGTATTGTTACGAAATTTCCGGCGGGTTTCGTTTGGATAGTGGAAGTGATATGGTGTAAAGAACGTTCATTCAGCAGGCGGCAGTAGAAAAAGAAAAAACGACGTTTATTTACACGAAGACACACAGGACAGCACAAAAGCGACAACTATATACATCACATAGACGACTATCTTCAGCCGAGACGTGTAGCATACAACAGCAGCATACAACCAGAATCTACTGCAGACAGTAGCGCACAGCTCCGTTCAGCACGAGCTTGACTCCGTCGCTTCCGACTACGACTCTCGACTACTACTTCGACGAGTCTGTCCACTCTGCTTTCTAACTTCGAACTCGGACTACTGGTTTGCTTCGCCTTCCTCTGGCAGCTGCGGCTGCTTCCTTTTATAGATCTCGGGAGGCGGGGCTAGAAGCCTATCAACCAATCAGGAACGTTCGAGGCTTATCTCGGTTCCTACTGGACAGATCGGGAAAATTCTCGAAGTTTCGGGTATAATCTATTTTGGCACCAAAGTCGCCAAATTCGTCGCCAAATGGTCGCCAAGCTCTGGTACTCCCGACGCGCCACACGGACTCCGTCCATTCAGATGACTGTAAAACTTTCTTTCTGTTGATAGAACAAACTATGCTGGGAAGCCGAATTGCAGGTTTGTAACAGTATATATTTGTGAATATTATCTATCACAATATACTGTTTTGGTATTCTCAAAGTTCAATTATCATTGAAATAATCAGTTATATCATCGCTTCAAATAATTACTTTAATTCTATACCACTGACATCATCTGTTAATGTGTTTCAGAATAATATTATTTCAAATTGTACAAAATTTAATATAAACTATGCTTCAATTCAGGTATTTAATTAGACAATATGAAAAGATTCCATGAAATAACTCATTATACAATTGAACTCATTTGCTTAAACTAATTTCGTCATTAAGACAAAGCGTGTTTAGAGCCCACGTGCCAAGTATAAAGTGGGTTTTAAACTATTCAATATATGAATTTTCCGTGATTCAATTTATGAATGAAGATGATCACGGAATCTTGATTTCAAACATTTATTAAATATAATAAGAAGTTGTATGAAAATACTCTGTGGAAGTTCATTATACTAAGTTTTAAAAAATTAAATTTTTATACAGCTCCATAGTTTAAAAATACTAATTAGTAAAATACTTCTTTTACATTAATCTATAAACGTTCTAAAATTCTCACTTCTGTTTAAAAATTTAGAAGGATTTATTTTATTTTATCCCAAATTTAAATGAAGCCATTCGTTTCTAAAACATAAAATTATTCAGTAAAATAAAAAAATTTACATAGAAATATTTTTTTCTGTGTTAATAACATAATATAAATAGATGTCACTAATCATATTTATTATTGTTCAGTTTGATTGATCAACTTTTTTCTTTGATTTTATAAAAGAGGAGGGGATTCTAAAATTGAATATTTAATATATATTTGAAAAGTAGTGCTAGAAAATAACAAAAAAAAGTTGCTCTCATTTGTATGCAGAGTATTAAGATTATTAAAAAAATGAACGAGGCACATTTCGAAATGTTGATGATATATGTTCCATGTTGCGTAAACAGCAGAAGAACTTTATAATGTGGCTTTAATGTAGATACCTTCCTCTGGGGTGAGGCCATCATTAAATACAAGAATGAGAAAATCCCGGTATGGTGGTTGATTCTAGTTCTCTATTGGATTCAGAAATGGTGTGATGTTGGTTAATCTTTACCGATGACAGAACGTGTTTCCTACAGGAAGGGTTATATCATGGCCGGTTATGATAATTAGGACTCAATCATAGCTCCTGTATATACTGTGACAGCGCTCCAATTATTCAGAATTTCGGTGTGCCCTCGGACGGGTCGGAGTAGTCGCTTATGACTACTAAAGATAGAATCAATATCTTTCGTATTCCCTGAAAAGGGTAAACTTGACCGATGAATGTCATTTTAATTGATATAAAGGCATCAATCGTCAAAACACTTGCTTTTGGAACAATAAAAATCCATTCTTTACATGAGAGATTCGTTATTGATATCAATTTTCTATTAACGGGGTGTCTGGAATTTTATGTCTCTCAATAGTTGATCTTATTTTGTAATATTTTGAATGTTGACCTGTAAATTTATTTAGTTTTGTTTGGAAAAGAGAGTACTTACCTTGGTTTACACTTCTACATAATGTGATTGCAATTAAATGATGCTTTTCTGTTTTATATATCAGCTATATGACGATTCTTGAAGGCAGGAATTCCTGTAGGCGTGTTCGCTTACAAGGACCTGCTGAATTTTCTCCAATTGGTATGTGTCACGTGACTTTTATTTATGGAGTAATTTAAGTTATTCTGTGTATAACGCCTTTTATGTACTACATATTTTAGAGGCCTGTTTTAAAGTTATTAATCATCAAAGCAAATAAATATTATTAAAATAATATAACTCTCTAGAGGCATTAAAAATCATATTTCGAACAAGTTTTATAACACTTGAATAAATGTATTATTTGGACATTTTAAAAATTTAATAAAAAAAGCATAAATTTATTGCTAGTTATTCCACTGTTTTAATAATTGTTGTGATGATGCATTACCCTGAAGGATACAACAAAAGATTTGTTCAAACACATTACGAGGAAACACATTATTATAAAGTGGTTTAAGGCAATAAATTTGCTTTTTGGTATCCTAGAAAATTTTGCTGGCGAAAACATGAAACTTATGTGTTAGGAGAAAATCTTATTAAACAACAACTTTTCCCTCTAGATATGGAATGAAAACTTTGTTTTTTAAATTATTTTATTATTATCAATGTCTACAGCAACCAAAATTTTTTCATATAATTATATACCGTCTTATATGAAGGTTTACAATTGGGAATATATGTTTAATTTTAGAATTATATTACACGTTTTGCAATATTTGAAGAAATAAGTGGTTTTTTTTCGGCCTCT
The DNA here is from genome assembly GCA_026543865.1 of Argiope aurantia. Classification (NCBI taxonomy): domain Eukaryota; kingdom Metazoa; phylum Arthropoda; class Arachnida; order Araneae; family Araneidae; genus Argiope; species Argiope aurantia. The sequence continues at coordinate 76,202 of JAPMOR010012150.1, read as the reverse complement.
AGGAAAAACCTGTATAATTTAAAGTCAAGAGACATCTTTAAACAACAAAAACCAGAGTCAAATTTATGTGGTAATTTAAAAACCAAATATTCTTTTGATTTAGAGAAAAATCTTGCACCACTTCATAAGAATCGATTGAATATAAAATACTTTTAAGTTTTGCTTATCCTGACGATATAAAAGTTATTTATAAGAAATAAGGTCACCTTTTATTTCAATGGCATTTTTTTCTCTACTAATAAAGCTATACATTAGTTTATTGAATGTTTCTATAAGAATCAAATACCGTTATTGTAAATAAAATTAGTAAGCTCGCAATGGGCGTTGTAGTCAGACTCGAATTCGACATTCTAATTACAACCCACACAAGTAATTTTCCACAATTGTTTATTGTATTTGCTTCATTTTAATAACTGACATATCTGCTGTGTAAACAAAGCACAAAAGGGTGCGCGTTCTATTAATTTTATGGTTTATAATAAGTTATAATTCTAAAGTTTGTGTAGACAAAGGGAATAACCTAAATAAACTAGTTTATTATATTTCTCCTCCAAGATTTTTACTTTCTTAGTCAAAATATTTACCCTTACGAGCTAAAACTAATCAAAGTCAGCAACTATCAAGACCCTCATAATATTAAAAGATATAACTATAGAAGAACAAAATTTTAAAATTGATGTTTCTGTCAACAAAAAGCGAATTCTAATTTAGCTTTAATAGAAAAATATCTTCAGTGATTCTATTATCTCTTACAAAATTTACAAAAACACTATAATAAATCAACTCATTAGAATTCCTTCCATACGAATTGATAAAATATGCAACAAAAGAAACTGAATTTATAAATTAAATCAAACTCTTAATCGATAAATTCAGAACCAATAATCCCCGTCTATATTTTCAAACCTTTAATAAGTGGCTTTAACAAATGAGGAAATTATTACATATAAGTGGGATGTTGATGCAATTATAAACTGCATAAAGGTCAGCGAATATCTCATTATTTGAGTCTAGGAAAATATATTTTTTTAGTCAGAATTTAAGGGTCAAAATTAATTATATTTTTCCTTCATAATTATTTGCGTCCACGTTTTATTTTTATAAAAATCCAAAAATTCCAAATAACAATCGTTTTTCTTCATAATTATTTCCAGTCACATTTTATTTTTTAAAAAAATACAAAAATAGAAAATAATAATAATTTTACTTCGTAATATTTTCTACTCATCTTTTAATTTTTTTAATCATATAACATCTAATTTCAAATATAATTCTTCTATCGTTAAGCAATCCTCACAAACGCTTTCACACATTTTTGCTTGTTACTGGATGTTATAGTTAGCATCCGGTATTTCACCCCTGCAGAGAGACAATGGTATATCTATTGGAATTCCTGACCTAACCCTAATGGTGTAACCCCTTTGCGCAAGCGCGCTGGTGACGTCAGGAAAAAATTTCCCATGATCCCGGGGAGTAAGTGATGTAAGTGGAGTCGCAGAGAATATACATAATGGTTTCTTTTTTGATTGAACTCACACTATTCATGCTTTAATTACTATATTTTGAACTGCCTCTATTAATTTTTACTTTAAGTAATGCATTTGAATTTTTTTTCATTCTCTTCGGCTATTTTGCCAAAAAAATATTAATTTGTGTTAAAAGTAATGGCTCACTTTACTTACCTGACATATAAATTTATTTCTTTAAATGTCTAATGCTTTTTTTCAGATTATTCTTTCAAAGTAAAGCATAAAATATATATTTTTCACTTTTTCGAATCAATAATTTAGATTGCGTAAGGTGTTTTTAAGATCATTACTTCCAGTCTGATAATCAAAATTCTAAAAACATCGCTACAATACATTTCTTGAAAAAAAGTAAAATAGTTTTGCTCTTTTAGTTTTTTTTTTCTATATAAAAATTAATCATGGTGATGTTTAAAAATCGAATGGTAATTAAAAAAAATAAACATTTAGTTATTAACAAACAATCATTTACTTTCAAGTTTTTTTCTTTTTTTATTATGAATTTAAATTATTAAAAAGGTTTCGAGTTTTTAACTATCGTAAATGATTGCAAATGATAATAAATGTTCTCTTATTTTAAAAGTAACGAAAGAAATTTTGGATGATATTTGGATACATAAAAACAACCGCACTGGGCAGTATAAATGCAAGTGAAAAAATTAATTTGCTAGATCTGAGCTTTCAAACAATTTCCACTTACAATCTGTTTATAAAAACTTATAAGAAGAGATTATAATTTTTTGAAGTGAAGGAGAAAAAATAGTTAAAAACAGCTTGTATTCCTGAAAGTACTACGACATATAAAAATATATCTTTTTATATAGGGCATAAAATTCAAATTAATTTTAGTCTAGAACTTAAAATATTTTCCACTTTTTCTCACATGTTTTTGTATTCATTTAAACAAATATACTCTTTTATGATTTGTTTTGTATAGAGTCTTGTGAATTCTCTACAAATATGCTTCGTTTTAAGAGAAATGGATAAAAAAATTGATTGCAAACTGTGCTGTACTCTAAATACATAATATTTTTAAAAATTCAATTTTTATTTTTTATTTTTACCTCTAAAATGTTTTTTGAAGGATTGTAAGGATACAGAATGATTTTTTGAAGGGATTAATAGTTAAAATAGTTAATATTTAAAGGAAAAAATATTTTCTTCAGTTGTTATTGACTCTCTGATAATATGAGCTGCTCATCTTTTCTTCTATTTATTTTTAACTTTAAAGCCAAATAGAGAAACAATGAAATCCCTAGAAAAATCTATAAACAAACAAGTCATTTTTACAAAATCATCGGGGACAAAAACACAAAGAACATTTACTGAAAGGGAGTGGATTCACTTTACAATGGAATTAAATATGAAAAAAGTACATAGCAAATAAAATGTGTAGCACAGATTAAATGGAATACAAACTCGCAATAGCTCAAATCTCAGATGCTCTATACTTTTGCAAAGAATGCCAAAGTCATTCAAATAGATTTAAGTGGAAAATCCATGAAATGGCTTCCCTATTTTTACATCTTGGTAATTCCATCTGTACGAAATAGTGTCCTTAGGGGATATCAAAAAATGACACCGGAGAGGATTCACAGTACCCTCTGAAGTACTTTTACCTCTTTCACAATCTCTACTTTTCATTCTGTGTCCAGTAATAAAATAAGGATGCGGAATATTTCGAATGTTTTGTGACGACGGTAGATGGCAATGTGGTAAGACAATGCGAACGTTTGGTCATCTTATTGAAGAATGTGAACTTTGGCAAAGTAAAAAAAGTAAGTGACTACTTAACTAGGAAATCAAACCCATTAAATTTATACTGAAGCATACGATTGTCATCTCTTCGATTAAAGAAATCAATTCTGCACTTATCTTCTTGAAACTTAATAAGTAACTTTTCCTTAATTCATTCTTAAAATAACTATTTATTCTCAATATATAATGAAACATTTAATTTTAAAACATTTATTGCCAAAGGAACTGAGAATTTATTGGCGAATGGATAGATCAAAGTAGGTCTTCCGTTGTTGCTCCTTATGGTACTTGTCATAGATAAACCCACTGAGAAAGTCAGCGATTTTAAGTCGAACGTCTCTTGTTTCAACAGCTCCCTCTAGGGTCAAGAGTACATTTTAGCTACTCAAGCGTCACAGCACTTTTCTCTGCACGGACTTTATTTATTCACTTATCTACAGGTCGTAATTTAAACCTGGATCAGAGAATGACCACCTCTGATCCAGTAACGCCAGGAGTATTGTTTCGTAGAACTTTGTGGCTACGATACATTTATATGCGCATCAGCCATCATATACACAGAGAGTCTTCGGGCAGTGAGGTTCGAACTCACAACCCAAGAAATGCGAATCCAACGCCATACCAACAAGACAAACTCAGCCTCACTAGTCCTCCCAGAGGGATTATTCTACTATTCGATGATCAGGAAGACTATAAAGTGAAGGAGTTATTTGATTGTCTTCAGTCTTGATCTTTTTGATTGCTTACTCTCTACTAGTGAAACTTAGTATTAGATGGGAATACTTAGTGGCACTCTGCATTGTTGTACGCATGATGGAACAAAATTTGAATACTAAATTTGAATTCAAAATTTGAATACGCTAGGATGGAACAAAATTTTGAATAAATCTCATTCTTTCCGCCTGTGAGGGGGGTACCTTAGATAGCTTCCGTAATAATGGTTAGTTCTTGCCGCCCTGGTTAGTACAGAAATATCATAGAATGGCTACTCCCTACCAATAATGAGATGTACTTCCTAAGGGAGGAGTTGTGTCTTAGCTGGTAATTGTCCTTTGGATTCAACCTTTATTCCCACCAATGCTGTCGCTGTGTCCGGTCATTCAGATTTTTCCATATGCCTTCAGCCGAATCGGAATAGTCAACTATGATACCTTCCATTCTGACAGAATGGGGAATAGTCTTATTGCCTTTCACGAGGAAATAATATTTATTTTCAGAATTGTTGTATTTTCTTCACCAAAGAAACATTCTTCATTGCAATAGTTATCAGAATAGAACTGTTTCTTTTTTTTCATTTATAATCTCTTGAATGCACGTTTAATAAAATAGATTCTTTATTTATGTTGTTTATCAGTGAAAAAAAACAATTTAATCTCCTATCAATAATTAATATTTTCTATTTAAATATTCAGGATAACTGGAATGGCAATGCATTGTCCAAATACAAACCTAGATTGTGTATCATACAGCGTTTGTATTCTTTAGTGCTTTTCATTGTTTGTATCACTTTTTATTGGTCGGTGGAGAGGACAATGAATTGTATTAGGAACTTATGCGAATTATTTGCTTAAGGTTACGAAATTTTCTTGCATATGCATTGAAATATCTTTAAAAAAATTCTTTAAAACGAAATATACTATTTTAAAAAATAAAAAATATACTATTTTTAGAAATTTTAAAATATTTCAGGTAATTTAAATTTTAATTTTTTCTTAATTTCTTTTTTTTTTATTACCTAATATAAATTTATTTGGGGGAAAAATTGGGTATAAATTTGAAATTTCAATTAAAAAATGTTTTTGGGAAATATTTCTATCCGAACAAACTGATTTTTATATTATTGTGAACTAAAATCGACTTCCAGTTATCCAAAAAGATTTCGAAGCAAAAAATGAATTTTCTTTCAATGTTTAACCGAAATCTTCACTGTCAATTTTTATTTAATTTCCTCAAAAATTAAGTTGCCTGGAGCATTTCAAAAATACATAAATCTACTTAGAGCATTGTTTTGAGAAAAAGAATTAGAATATATATTTTTTTCTCTGGGCCTTTCAAATATTCATTTAATTAAAAAATACTGTTACAAACCTGCAATTCGGCTTCCCAGCATAGTTTATTCCATCAATAGAAAGAAAGTTTTACAGTCATCTGAATGGGACTAGCGCGTCGGAGGTCCCAGAGCTTGGCGACAAACTTGGCGACCATTTGGCGACTTGGCGACGAATTTGGCGACTTTGGCGCCAAAATAGATAATACCCGAAACTTCGAGAATTTTCCCGATCCGTCAGTAGGAACCGAGATACGCCTCGAACGCTCCTGATTGGTTGAGAGGCTTCTAGCCCCGCCTCCTGAAACCTATAAAAGGAAGTGACCGCCGCTGCCAAGGGGACGACGAAGCCAGTAGTCGAGACGACGAGAGCGGAGAAGGGAGACGACAGAGTCGTCGAAGACTGTCAAGTCAGTAATCCGAGCCAGAGTCGGAGAAGTAGAAGACGGAGGAGTCGGAAGCGACTGAGGCAAGCTAGTGCTGAACTGAGCTGTGCGCTACTGTCTGCAGTAGATTCTGGTTGTATGCTACACGTCTCGGGTGAAGATAATCGTCTTCTGTGCTGTATATAGTTGTCGCTTTTGTGCTGTCCTGTGTGTCTTCGTGTAAATAAACGTCGTTGTTTTTATTCTACTTCTGCCTGCTGATTGAGCGTTCTTTACACACCATATCACTTCCACTATCCAAACGAACCCCGGCAGGAAATTTCGTAACAATACATTTATGAATCTGTTCTAGTTTCATATAGTCCACTGTCTCTTTAAAATATTCAAGTTATCCGACTTTTAAATGTTATTAAACTTTCTGTTCTTAATCTTTTACATTTTGCCACGTAGTTAAAGGGAGAAAAAAAATTGAAGTAATATGGCTTCGCAATATATTAAGATTAAATATATTCTATAGTATATATAAGTAAGCATAATTTACAGATACGTGGATGAAAAGAAGAATCCTTAGAAATTTTAATTTTAAATTATTACCCGACGGGAGTCTTAATTTTCGTACAAAGAAAAAGCAATCAGCGTCGCGTCGGTCTGCATCGCGACATAAGACACGGAAATTGATCAGTTCAGTGATTTTACGATGAGACTATGATTAGAATTTCTTTGCCACGTGTCTATCTAGGCAAAAGAGTCTTAGGTATCTTTAAAGGAATAGTATAAGAATAGAGGACTTTAATCCCTTCGCTCTGAGTGTGAGAAAAATGCTAAAATTATCGTGTGTAGAATTAATGAAATAAAAAAGTGAAAATTGGATCAAGAAATAATTTTAGAATGAAATTACCATGGACGCACATAGATATAGGTATAAATATAGAAATAAGTATGTGCTAGTAAAATTGTGTATATAAGAAGCAATAGGTCGAAGTCGAAAGTCAGTCAGATAGAAGCTATTGTAGGTTGTTAATAAGAAGAAGTGTGGGTAAATGTTTTGGTAGCAGAATAGATGGTCTTGAAGATCTAGATTAGGAAATAAACACAGAGGAATTGCCTTTTAATCACACCACAGCTCAATAAATAATTGAAAATATGAAAAAAAATTTACTTTAACTTCACAATAGATAGATCAATTTATATTTTTTATAATTTATATTTTATATTTATATTTTTTCAATTTATATATAAATACCGAAGGGGATCATTTTGACCCCTTTGGTAGAAATAAGCATATGCCAACAGATGGCAAACCTAATGTTAAGAGATATCATTATATTTATATATAATTTATAGTTTAGGGAATCGTTCTAATTCATTCCATATCGTGTAACGAAAATAACTAAATTAAAAGAATATAATATCACAACTACTCTGCTCTTGACCAGTACATAAAATGAATTACAAAGACTATAAATAATTTAGAACGTATATTTATTTCAGATAAGTATCGGGAATATTAACGAAGTCCTATATAATATAAATAAAGAGCTTTATTTAATTTTCAAAAGGAGTTTTCACATATTTTTAAGTAGTTTATATTTACAATTTCCTTCTTGTTGTACTGCTATTCCTCTTTCCAGAATATATATCAATGCTTTAGTTAAAGTTTTATAAACATCCCATGAATACAATTCTTTTTAATAATTAACTTGTAGAGCTAATTAAAACTTCACTTATTGAGCCTTAACCCAGAAAATAAATAAAATAAAAGACCCGATCTGCTTGCTGTCTAAATAGTATTGTTTTTATCTTTTCAGATAGTGAATTTGATATTACTATTATTGAAATCAGTTAAATTGGAGAAAACTAATTAAGATATCATTTCGTTTATTTAATGAGAAATTTCCTTAAAATTCCCAAATAAGTTTTTGAATTAATTTCGAGAGTTGTTTTTGAAACTGGTAAGTAAAATTTGAACTTTATTCTTATTTTTTGATTAAATTAATTTAATTCCAGAAAATGGATTTTTTTTTTCCGAAGCAGAGTTTATTAAATTTATTAAAATTCAATTTTCATATCAGGTATTTTAATATTAGGTAAAAATCAAATTGCGTATATTTAAATAATTGAATAATATTAAATAAATCAATCCTTACAAAATTATATAAGAATTTTGCAGGCCAATTATCATAATTCTAGGAAATCATGAATTTTTAATGAATATTTTAATTTAAATTCATTTGTTTCAAGTAAAGACGAAATTTTGAAATAAATTTTAAATCTTTTTGAGAGATGTTAAAGCATTAAAGTTTTTGGACAATTGTGTAATTTCAATATTAATACTTTATTTTCCGAAGTAGACTATCAGTTAATTATTTATTAATTTAAATGTTGATTCTATTCTTGATGATAACACTCTATTTCCCGAAATTAACTATTAGTTATTAAATTTACTAAATTTTTGTTTAAACTTAAAAAAAAACTTTTTCCCTTAATAATGAGCTTAAAAAGTAATATATTTAAAGCAATAAAAGTAAATAATTAAACATTAGATAAAAAAAGATAAAATATTTAAAATAATAAAAATAATTAAAACGTCTATTATTTAATATATTTATAGGCTATGCATATATTCTATAACTTAATATTAAATATAAGCATAGCAACTTATTTAAGAATCCTGAAAAGTACAAATCATCAGTGCTCTTTGATTTCTTATCTCTAACACCAAAAATACACCAACCTACTGATTCCCGGATGTGTATTCTAGAATCATGTGACAATGCTAATAAAAATTTCGGTTTAGTTTAGTTATATTAACTTCCCTTTTTAAAACAACACTAGAGCTTTTTTGCGTTGAACCTCGTAATTTTGAACCACGGTCAGATGACGAGGATGACACATGATCTGTCTCCCTTTCTCCAAGCTTTTACACCACGTCACACCGGTGGGAGGGCGTTTGGCCCGAAAGGATTTAGCGTGTGCCTGACCCAATTACGCGGCGGCTCTTCGGTGGAAACGAGTCTCGAGCCTGAACCCCTTCAGTTCCGAAGCTGAAACCTTACAACCAGGCCGCCTTGGCCCCCAATAAAAATTTCAGAACATGGATAAGAGCAAAATATGCATTATATAAAAACACTTGTGAGTAGTATGCTCAACCCTCACTGGAAATTGCCTTGCAATAGAAATCATTTTAACAGAAATGATGAACATCATATTGCCCTTCGATTTCATTTGTACTTCAAATCACATTAGATCATAAATCAGCATTACATACTTCCCAAGTATTATAAGATTTTTCATGGATTTGGAGTGTCCATGCTTAACCGTAGCAAACGTTTTGATTCAACCTTCTTGTTTGACTTAATTTACATGGATTATTGGTAGAACCCAACCTTTATGGCAAGACAGATGCGACGCAAATACTGTTGATTAATTCATAATATATATATATATATATATATATATATATATATATATATATATATATATATATATATATATATATATATATATATCTTTCAGATCCAAACAACACGATGATTTGTTCTCATATAGCGAATCTCGTATTGCACATATGATAAATCTACATTGTCGCACTATTTTTGTTACGAAAAGCAAATGACAATATTTTATGTTAACTATATGAATACTAAGCTGACAGTTAAAAAAATAAAGAATCTCCCTTGCGCTATGGTTAACTACAAATTAGACACTTAATTTAAATTGCTTTAAGAAGTTTGATGATACATGTTCTTTATAATGCTGTTCCGCAATTTACAGAGCTGCACTGAATTTCCAAAATTCTCTTCAACGTGATATAAATTCGATCTTTAGTTCTAAAAACTGTGACAAGAAAAATAGCTAAATTAAGATGCCGCATGAATATTGTAGTTAAATTTGTCGCTCAATCTTTTATACAATCTCTCTTTGGCGATCCTACACTTTCATTAAATTTAATATCATTGCAAGTAATCAGTTTCGGGTTTCATTTAGAATCTCCAAAATGCTGTAAATAATTCTTGCACAAAATCAATACAAACAAATTATCTTGAACTAAAGAATCCGTTGAAGTTTGCTTCTAGGAAGGGAATAATAATGAAATTCCTTAAAATTATTTCTATTCCTGTAGTAAAAATGCGCACTTTCTCTTAGACATAATTTATGATTGTTTCATTCTGCTTTATTAATTAATTCAATATTCATTTCCATTAATTTCTTGATCTTCAAATGCTAATGATGATAAATTAAGTCTTATCAATACTTCATTAATTCTAAGATGAAATATCAATATTAAGATAAAGAACATTAAGTGTTTACACAATGACAAATATAGAAATTTATTTCCATTCAATTTTTAAGGAAGCAAATATTTTATCTTGTTTAGTCTTTTTAATTTTTCATTTTTGCGTGTCGCTGATCGTTTTCGTTTCGCTTGTTTAAACAATTACGTTTCGCAACTTCGACATTCGATCGGAAGTAAAAGAGTACACGAATGTTTTATTTTAAGATCAGATGGTTTCTAAATGTACTTAACCTTCTTGCTTAAAGTCTTTTAAACAGTAATCGATTTTTAATCACTTAAATGAAGAAGTATATACTATTTTTAGACAAGACTCAAATCCAGTTAAATGGCATGTTTAGTAATAGAAACTTGTTAGATTTGAAACTTTTGATACCAGAAAGAAGAAAGTATAAAATATGTATTTTAAAGCTAATATTATGAAGAAGAAACATGAAAATCCTTTCTCTCTTTTAAAGATATTAACAGATTTGTTACCGTTTTTAATTTTCCAAGAAGTTTTTTTTTTTACTCCTCTAATTAAAAATTTCATATATTCTTATTGGTCTCTTCTTTGCAAGAATATAATGAACACTTGAGGGTTACAGTTTGAGAATTTTGCTTAATTTAAAAAGTTGTGATAGCGTCTAGTATTCGTATTTTATGTTTAAAGCAGACTAAATACTCATGCTTTCAAAAAAAATAATAATAATTTGATGGTATTTTCAAAATCAGAATTTTGATTCAGTTTCGTTTTCTCTCTGTAAACATATTCTTGAATCAAAATATACTGGAATCATTTTTGTTATTGCCTAGTACAAAATTAATTTATAAAAATATTTTACATAATTATATTTTGTAAAATATTTCAGAGGTCTCTTCAGCTGGATAATTTAATAACAGTAGTTTAATACACTGAAGCCTCGCTTGACGAGAACATACATAACGAGTAATTCGTATATGAGAGGTACAAAATATAAAAAAGTTAATCTCTTAACGAGCGATGTTTCGCAGAACGACTAGTCAGGAGACAATGACGTCGCATGCTGAATTGGTCTGTATCAGTCTTTGTTGAGTGTTTATGCAAACAGAACCTTTAGACTTTCATGATATAAGTTTTTTTTAGATAGCGTTGTCGAACGCGTCTCCGAAAAGTTTGAGTAAATGTTTATGGAACCTTAACCAATTACTTTTGTTCCTTAACATGATTTTCGGGCTTGAGTTGGATAGCAATAACATCGTTGAGATTGGGGGAAAATATAGTCAAAATTACTGAAAAACTTGTGAAACTGCAATCTGAGTCATAGTAAATAGAAGCGGGAGAAAATTTGGTCAGGAGGAGAAGATATAATGGATGCATAAGAACAACAAGCCTCCGGTGAAATAAGGGAGATGCTGAAAGCATTGGAAATTATTGAATCTTATGTTGTTCTTATGTTATGTCATAAGATAAGAAAGTAGTTATGCTCGTTATAAATTCCTTTAACAATAATACTGTGTCCCATTTTCGCCAAATTTTGAACAAAGTCAAATGTCTTTTGAAAATTTTCTGGTAAATAAAAGCATGCAGTGTAAATTGCAAATTGGTTTGAGTATTTTTTTTTTCCGGAATGGGACGCACTTCTTATTTCACATGGATTCCTATAGAAAAAATTGTCTCTCTTAGTGTGTGCATTTCTTCTGACTGTAATTGTTTTTCAAAATTTTCTATACGATTCATAAAATTTTAAGTAATGATTAAAACATTACACAGTAATCAAATTTATTATCAGCCTAAACCAAATACAAAAAGAATTCTTCTTACCTTCTTCCTGTTCTTCAAAACTGCGTTGTCTCTTTCGCCTTCGCTATTTCCTGGAATAGGTGCAGCCTTCAGCTTCATACCGATGATGGCATATACCAAAGTGATGACACTTAGTGGCACTACATACTGAAGACATACCAAGATATAGCCGTACACTTTCCACCAAAAAACAGGAATTCCCACGTTCTGGCAGAATGGTTTAGTGTAATCTCCAGTCTCTGGATCAAACATCATTGTCACTCTCAATGCTATGGCATATGGAACTCCGATCAGGGATCCTAAAATCCATATGAATAGAATGGCCCACTTGGCGCTTCCTTTGGCTGTTTTGGCTTTGATCGGGTACATGACAGCCCGATAGCGGTCAACTGCAATAGCAGCCAAGGAGAACACGCTGACGTTCACTGACATCACTTGGATGAATGGGCAGAAAGCGCACATGAAGGGAGGCAGGACCCATCTCTGAAGCAGAGCAGCCTGGAAGTGGAATGGGATGGCAAACAGCCCGATCACTATGTCTGCAGTTGCCAAGTTGGCGATGTAATAATTGGTGACTGTTCTCATTCGGCGACTAATAGCTACTATCAGAAGCACCAATAAGTTACCCACGACTGATACCAGTGATATCGTTCCATAGCAACAAGAAAGGAATATTACCAGCGGCGTGGGCACCTCATATATATCAATTGATACGATAGTGCCATTAGGTGAAGTAGACTCCTCTTCGCCTTGGCTCTTCATTGTTATGTTCAGATTCATTGTTAAATTTTTCAGAATGAAAACTCTACAGTCCTTAAAATCAATTCTTGTACCAACTTGCCTTGATGCAAATACCTTAAACTTTATTATATGACTGTCTCATAAACTGCTTATAAATAGATTCAAAATAATATTCACATAATCATCAGAAAATGTCTTGCTTAAGAATAATTGAGTAGAGGTTTAGAGAGTTTTTTTTACTTCATTATATAAAGGACACATATAGCATGAAGTACATTGATCGAAATGAGCACCATATTAAAATTCTTGATCATTTATAGTGTTTACAGATGATGGAAATTATTCATCATGCCACTAGTTAAAAATTAATAAAATTAAATAATAAATAAATAAAATTAATCTAATAAAATAATTTAACTAATTAATTTAATAAAATAATTAAATAAAATAGATTTCAATGTCTACAATGATGAGAAAAATGTCTTACGGATGGCACTTTAATCACTTGAACAACCTGTTTGATCCTAACAATCGAGAATCAATATTTTTTCCAACAATGAAGTAATAGAAATGCATTTTCAAGAAATCAAGAGTCACTTGTTTCACTTAGCACTCTGGATGAAGTTTGGATACCTGTTAAAGAAATAAATAAAATGTTATTACAGATTATAACTTAGTAACAAATAACTTAATAACAGACATTTTCTCTCTCTATTTTCTCGGTGTTATAATATTTAAGAAAACATGATGGGATGCTTGAGACTTATTTAATTTTTATGTTCATTCAACAAATTGTAATTTCTATATTAGGATTACAGAACCTATTGATGCTAAAAAGTGACGCTTTGAAAGGGCTTTAATCAGTTTTCTTTTCTCCAGGTAATTAATTAAGAAAAGAATACAACCAGGTTGGCAAAAAAAAGAGAAAAAACACTCGTTTTATGATTAAATTAAAGTTATCAGTCTTTTGACAATTCTAAGATTTTCAGATGAAACCCCTATTAGGAATGCATTATAAAAAAAAAGTTTATTGTACCCCCAGAAAACATTATTATAAGATATTAAATACAGAATTATTTGCATGCCACTAAATGACATACACAGAACTGCAGTTTGATAAACTTGTTACATTGTTAATTCTTTTTTTTTAAAAAACTATATTCA
>JAPMOR010012150.1:30280-61147 GCA_026543865.1 Argiope aurantia | reverse complement strand
AAAAAAAAGTAATTCCAAACATGTTTTTAAAATTTAAGAAACAACAGAAACGAAATTCATCAAAGCATTGATGTCGAGTTTTTTACGATACTTTATTTTTGTACTGTAAAAAAATAAAAATGCCATCATTGTTTGGTTAAGAAATTCTAAATAAGTGATATCTCTTAACCATTTATATTTTTTGTCTTAAAAACTGCAATCAGAATTTTAATACAGAATATCTTCAAAAATGTATATAAAATTATTCAATAGTAATATTTACTAATAATTAATAGTATTATTAGTAGTATCAATTAGTAATATTATTCAATAATAATAGTAAATACTATTATTGAATTAATTGATCATTTATGTGTAGGTCTTCATTATTAAACAAGTAACTAATAAAGGAGCTAGAGGCCTCGATATCTTTTTGTATAATATTTGTAAGCAATATAATTGGGTGTTTTTATTTGATTTACAAAGACCATATACAACAAATTATTCACATGAAAGTCAAGTATCGTTCTCGGTATTTCTTTTCTTTATGATTTTAAATGGTTTTTGCATTTGACTTCTGACTTGTAAGCAGCTCTGACAATTTTTCAATAGAGTTTTTGATTTTATAAAAGGTCTTCCAATTTATTATGATATTTTGTTTAAAATAACCTTAAATTTTAAGGGGGTTATTCATTAGAGATTGATTGATTGTTATTTCAATTTGCCATCATATTCGTTATTTGGAATTTATATTGATGTCGAATGAAAATTAATAAAAATATTTTGTGAAGGTGAGAAAGATGTGGAAGGAGGCGATATATTTGCATTGCAAGCCCATAACAAGTTTTAAGCCGCCCTACACAAATCATAGTTTCATTACTGAAAGTGATTTATACAAATAATTGGATGCGTTTCACCTGATATGAATTTTCGCCTAGGTACTGATGTGTGAAATTGAGTAATGGAATTGCAAATAGCTCTCACTATGTCGAGTGAAATTCCTGCAAATCCTCTTATAATGAGAGTTCTCAATTCGATAATTATTATTGCTTCTTAACTATAAATCAATATATTTCTTGCTTCATTTCTAAAAAATAAAATCTACACAGATAGGATTGTTGAATGTAGAGGGAGTTGAATTCTACTTTTTCATTCCAAACATAATTATAGGTACAAAAATGATTCTCCATCAGAATTCATTTAAGATTAGCAAATAAGTCGGGCTAATTATTCGGAGGTATTGTAAAATTTGTCATCACTTGAAGTACTTGACATTATGACATTTGAACATTGACTTTTGAAAAGTCAGGTAAACATTAGCATTCTCAATATGTTATTAGCAGAAAGATCAAATAAATCCCAAGCTATTAATTCAGCTATATAGTTAAAATTTGATTTGATTAGATGTTTCAGTATGAAACGAAAATTATCAATTGGATAGGAAACATTATCAATTTAATATGCGATTTTATAATTACATAAAATCCCTTATCATTGTATTAAGCCGTTGTGTTAAAATGACGTATCATAAGCGTATATAGAATTGCTGATTTTTTTAAAATCTTTAAATCTGTATTTAAGTTAAAGTCGCAATCAATCAATAAAAAATTCCTTGGGAAATCATAAAAATATCACATGTCAATTCCATTCTTGCATAGATAGGAATAAAAATAAATACCCAAAATAAAATGTTGTATTCTTATAAGTATTGGCTAAATAAATGTGCTTATTAGAATAAAATGTTGTTATTGGTTGGTATTGGAATAGAATAAATGTTAAATTGGTTAAATAAGTGTTCTTATTAAAATAAAATGTTGTATTCTAATAAAAATTTGTAAAATAAATGTGCTCATTAGAATAAAATGTTGTATTCTAATAAAAATTGGTTAAATAAATGTGCTTATTAGAATAAAATGTCATGTTCTAATAAACACACAAACATAAGTCATTCGGACACGCATAAAAATCTCATATGTCCTAATCATTTTTCATAAATAGGAATAAAAATAAATATCCAAAATAAAATGTTAGATTCTAATAAAGAACTTCAATAAATTCGCAGTTCACTCCTGAAACCCACCAACTATATAGTAAGATAATGTATTTACATTTATTAATTTGGAATATGAAACTTTGATGAATTTTATTTATTTATTTTTTCTGTGACAATTTCCAAAATGTGTATATGATTGTGAGTTAATTTGTATTTAAAACACTTTTATGGTGTGAATTTTTGCAGGTTTTCGAAATACGAGAAGTTTGTCACTAGATTATTCTCTTTAATGTTTAAATCTGAACTACAAGAGATCTAAAACAAAGATTAGAGAATAAGCTATCGAAAGCTCGAATTTCCGCTTTCGCAACAACTGATTAAAGGTAATTAATTCCTGGTTTACAGTCGAAAGCTCATGTCCTGGAAAGCAGTAAAATGAGGACGAACTCTGCAAAAAAATCAGGAATAGAATTAACGATTCTCATACAAAAGCTCTAATGGTTGTCCTGTAGTAGCAAAATGATTAAACTGAATATTTTCCTTCTAGCTATTCACATACAGGCTGTTCACTCATTTTGTAAACTAAGAAAGTAACTAAATATAAATCCAGTTTTCAGTTCCAAGTCTAATTAGTCTTAAATTGTTTCATTAGACATAGCATATTCAATTCACATTAAAAAAATATATTTGCTTTTAATGGATAAAGATTTTTAGTTTGAATGTGAGAAAGTTTCGTTTGAGTTTACTAGTTTAAAAAGTATTTTATACATATCTTGAATGCGCTGCTCAAGTTTATTAAAGCAGTATTTTTAGGCAGATAAAGGTTTATTATTAATACTAAAGTGTATATAATGTTAAATTATACTAATTTATTAATACTAAACTTTTTAATAGTTAGTTATTGTTTATTCTTTTGGCCACAGGATTTATTTAAATATTTCCAGCCATTATAGAAGTGGCAATGGTTTGCACAATATTGCGATATAAAGCGACGCCATAAATATAAACAAATATCTTTTTGAAAGATTGTAAAAGTTGTATATCTATATTGTGTTAAATTTTTTCTACACTAGATATTCCTTTGTAGTATGGAAGCATTTTAATAAGTGTCAAACTACACGAGTTCTTCTTGAATAACATTAACAACTCAGTTGTTGTTAATTATGGCACGTGCCACGGACAAGCTCGCTGTTCGAAGACAACCGATTTCAGCCTAAGGGGGAGCGCCTCTTGCTTATATCGTAGAGCAAACTTGGGTCAAGAGAACGACTTAAACACACGTCACAACCCTTTTTACGGGGCGGACTTCATTCTCGAATTTCATCCACAGATCGTAATTTAGACCTGAAACAGAGAACGATCACCCCTGATCCAGTACCCCCAATGGTATTACTCTCGACATGGAGGACTTTGTGATCTCGACAGATTTATATACGCGTCAGCCACTAAGAACGTGAAGAATCTTCGGCCGGTGGGGTTCGAACTCTCAACCTAAGGGACAGGAATCCAAAACTCTACCAAGTTGATAATGAGGCTATCCAGGCCTCATTATCAACTCTACATAAATGAAACTGTTCATCTCTCCACTTTCTCTTTATTTGTATGGGACAGTGCACTTTGTTATTAACTTCTTAATATATCAATACAATAAAGAATTGCGTGTTTTATAAATCTTGCGCATTGGACATCTGGGTCCAAAACATGGCACATAATTAATACAAATATGCAATAAAATCCATAAGTTTACCTTGTGTTTCTATATTCACACAAGCACATATAAAGATACCGACTCACCTTCAACTCTGAGATATATTTTATCTAAAGTTTAAAACATATCAATAATTTTTGTGACGAAAAGGTATGAAAAGTTTGATCATATTATCTGGTTATTTTTTCTTCTTTTTAAAGATACGAGTATTCAAATAGATGCATAGACTCTCCGTTTATGGATCTCAGCCAAACTCAGATAAAAGAATCAATAATTTTAGAGTCACGACCGCATCTTAAATTTAACACTTTTAGCCTATATCGTTTTTATTTTCTCGTATACGAAACATAGAGAAAGCATTGTAATCGTCAAAGAGCTCAAACTCGATATTTTGACGAATAGTTACATTTCAGACCTGCCTGGCAGAATACTGAAAATGCTTTCAGCTGGACGGATGAAATTTTGTATATGGTCTTTACATTAAATTTCTAAAGACCTTATTTCTAAATTAATATTATGAAGATTTCTGCCAAATTTTAAGCAAAATTTATTCAGAGAAAGTTTGTATCCAACTTTTCGAATAAACAGAAACCTTATAACTACATAACGAAAACAACTTGAATATGTAAAATTTGGTTCACAGAATTAGCGTCTATAATGTAGACACGTATCAAAATTTGATCCATATCCAACAAGGGGTTGATCGTTTGTTTATTGTATTTTCAAAACGGACATAACTCCAAAACGCATAGGATTTCCTGACTGCAATTGCAATTCTGTGTCAAGCTTTGATTTCAATCGGAGAGGTTTGGTTTAGTTATATTAACGTCCCGTTTGAAGCAACACTTGGGCTATTTTGGGACGGACCTCGTAATTTTGAACCACGGTCAGATGACGAGGACGACACCTGAGCTGGCACCCCCTCTCCACACCACACCACACCAGCGGGAGGACGTTTGGTCAGGACGGATTTAACGTGCAACAGACCCCCTTACACGACGGTTTTTCGGTGGAATCGGGTCACGAACCTGAAACCCTCCGGTTCCGAAGTCGAGACCTTACCATCAGGCCACCGCGGCCCTCAATCGGAGAGGAAGCGCGTCTAAAACACCATTCCATCTTTATTCGAGAGTGTGCGAGACAGAGTTAAGGAGACACTCCCGCTGGTTAACCGCTTAACTGTATTGGCCGAGTTCATCGATTTATCGAATTTCGATAGTTGTAAGCAAAAAGTTTCATAACGAATATAATGCAATATCAAAATGACTTCGAATGCATCGATAAGTCAAGTATTCAATGGATTTCCATTTGAATCAAAATAAGAAAATATTCCCAAAATAGAAGGTGTCATCTTATTAGATAGTAAAGAAAGTTAAGGGGTTAAATTATACTGTTCAAAGATCGACAGATCGATAAATAAACATAATTCCAAATTCAAATATATTCTCAAAATAAAGGATGTTTTAGAGGTTAAAATGCATTTTCTTTTAATATTTTCAATCCAAGATTTAATTTATATAAAATTTTAATTTAAAGTTCAAAAAGTCGCTCAGAAGTGCACATTTTCACATTCTAAGTATATATCTGTTCATAGCTTTAGATTAATCGATCTAGGCCATGAAATGCCATATTTATTTCTTATATATTATGTCATTCCTGTTCTTCAAAAAATCAGAGTCTGAAGACTTACATGGAATAAAATCCGCATCGTTTCCATAATACATCGACAATTATTTTTAAAACAATTGGGTGGTTTCAAGCGAAAAATCAGTTTCTGCTTCCATATTTTAAGATGTGGATTCCTACTGTCAGCTTTCATTATTCTAAAAAGAAAAATCTAAAGTGGTTCAACATTTGTCATTAAGATATTTCAATGACTTCTGAAAAGTTCAAGCACTTAAAACGAGACTAAGATTATCTCGACGAAATGTTCGTATTCTCAAGAAACGTAAATTTAGCACTCATTGCTTTAAGAACTCTAGTGTACTTAAGTTCAAACATTTTCCAGAGAAGGAATAGTATAGATTGCAATGCAGATTCTCTGAAAAGAATGAGAAGGTAACAAATAGATCAACAATGGATGGATGGTAACAATAGAAGGATCTTTTTGTTGATTTTTTTTTCAAAATAGAGTTGATATTTTTCACTTTATACGGAAGCGCCTTATTATTGGAAGACTTTATATAAATTCACACATATTTCTAATTTTTAACTTCAAGTGTCTAGTGAAGTGTGAGTTAATTTGAAATATATTTTCATCGTAAACATATAGTTGATGTTAATTAACTTTTTTTCAAATACATAAATAAAATATAAAACTATCCTTAATTAAAACTTGAATAAAATGGTTTTATCCTATATCTGTAAACGAGCTATTAATTTTTTATTATTGCAATTATTTTATTAATCTTTACTTTTTTTGAGATTGCCACTTTGAGTGTTTTGGTATAAACAATAAAAGTACATTCCATTGCCTTTTGCCTTTGCAAAACGAAACAAAAAAAAATGTGAAACGTTTAAATTTATTTCATGAAAATGCGCGTTTGTTTTTCGTGCAGTTATGAGAACTGGTCACTATTTCAACTCACATTTTAAAAATTCAGTAATATATAAGCGTTTCATGCGAGAATGGATTGGATTTGATGTGTTTATAATAGCGCAAGAGCCAATTTTGGCTAACTACGCGAGTTTTATGCAGGAATCCACTTCAATTTGTTTTAAGAAAATTTTAAAAGTTGTTACTGTATTTCAAAAATTACAATTAAAATTGAATTTTTCTTTGGTTTACTTAACATTCTATTAGCATTATGTTTAAGTATAGTTTCTAATTTAAATTTATTTTGACAAATTCGAAGTCAAGATGAAAATTATGAAAACTTTTTTCTCTATGTTTTAGAGTAATTACTCATTTTTTCATAAACTAAGAATGCGTTAAATGTACAATACTTTGTTTATAAAATGTCTTATTGTTTATTTATTCATTTCATACTACTTATTAAACAGAATTCTTGATTGCCGTTTGTATTTCCTTCTTGCGTTACTCATTTCTAAGCATAATTTTTCTTAATTTTGAAGTACATTTCGAATTAAATAATTAAGACATTACATTTTATCTAAGTTAAAGATAAAAATACTATTATAAAAGTATGTTAACCAATAAATATGTAAATCTTAATTCATTGAAGTACTAGTAGCCTTTGATCCCGAGATATTTTTTATATACAATTTCAATTAAATCATTTAAATAAAATTTCTTCCCATGATTCGGTGAAATTGACAAACATTAAACCCATGTTACTATGTTGCTGTGCTGTGTTGTGACAGTAGCGCCATCTAGGGCCAGGAGTACGACTTAGCAACTCACGCGTCACAACTCTTTTTTATCGAGCGGACTTCGTTCATGCATTTCATTCACAGATCGTTATTTAGACCTGAATCAGAAAACGATCACCTCTGAACCAGTAGCCCCAGTGGTATTACTCTCTATATGGAGGACTCTCTAACCATGACAGATTTATACGTGCGCCAGCCAACACACACACACGGAGAGTCTTCGGCCGGCGGGGTTCGAATTCACAACCCAAGGGATGCGAGTCCAACGACCTACCAATGAGGCCATCTCGGCCCTTTGACTTATGTTAATATACTAATCTTAAAACATATTTATATTTTTTATTCTTAAAAATACGTTCAAAAGTCAATTTGATCCAGACTGGAGAATTTTACTGTTACTAAATTAGCACCGTTTGAAAGATAATTTTAAACTTATAAACGGTGTAAAAATTATTTTATGCTGGAATATTTTGAGAAGATATCGCGAAACCAAAATCACAATTTCTCCTAATTCTTAAAATTTTTAATAATTCTTTCTTCTTCTTCTTCTCCTTTAATTCTTAATTTAAATTTTCTCCTAATTAATTAAAATTGCAATTAAAAGCCTGCTCCTAGGTGAGCTTTGTCATCACAATTATACCTGACCATGCAGAATGACTCATTCATCTTTATTATAAATAGAGATGATTTTTTGCAATATTAAAATGTTGTATATATTTTCTTATTATTCAGAGTAAATATGAAGAGTTAAAATGAAGGAAACCAATTTCCTCATACCCTGAAAAATTGGTAAATCTCTCCCTTTCATTATCACTTATGAGTATAAATATTTTATCATGTTTTTTTATAAAAGAATTTATAACAATAATTATATTTATTTTGAATAATATAAAAATAAAAATGGAAACTGTCTATAGAAATTTTGTTTCAATAAAATTTTGGAAGAAAGGAATATTTGGACACTGCAATAAAAAAATATTTAGTTTATGCTCATAATATTCAAACTTCGCCACCTAGTGGAACTATTAGCGCTCCAAGTCACTAAAAATTCGCAAAATAAAACACTGCCGCCATTTTGTTGTTTGTTAGATGATATTCATATTTTTTGTAGTATGTAGTTATTTTCAAAGTCTGCATCGGAAGATCTCACAAAATATAACATAGTTATTCCTTTCTATGCATTACTATTTTAGGCAATATTTTTATAATCTATATTGTTTTATATTTTATTTCTGTTAATCTCACTGAAAAAATCAAAGTTTTTTATATTTTCAATAACGGCAAAATAACCGGGGTAAACTGATGACCTGGTCATTTTGTCTGAAGCGTTTGTTATTCGTTTCTTATTAAAATAAAAATACGCTCAATTTTTCTCAGGGCTGTCATCTTTAACCGTAGTCAAAATCATCTCGACTGCATTTTAATAAGAACGCATTTTTGAAATATTTTTTAAAAGCAAAATAATATTGATTGGACTAAAATAAATATTTGTCCAATTAGGTACATAAAGACCGTTCTGGTAAGATACGCAAAGAGAAACAATTTTCCTCAAAAACTGAATTTATTAAATATTGTCAACTATTGATTTCGTCATTTTGCCACGATCTTCTCTGTAGATTTGGTTTGATTTATTTTTAGTGGTTTTATTTTTTGCATAAAAAAGAATACTTTTATAAACTCTTTGCAGCATGAAATTTCTAATAAAATGATAAAGGTAATACCAATTGAAAGTTGTAGAACCTAAATATTTAACAAATATCAACTTTTTATTTCTCTTGCTGCTTTCCACTTTATTCTTTTTTTATAGGTTAAAATGTAGAAGGATATCTCAGATTAAACTGATTATAATAAAAAATGAATATTGAAAGCAAAAATTTCACTTCATTTGAAAAATGAAAGGTAATCTTCACCTTTCACCTTTTATGGGACCCTTTATTCCACAGGTGTCCAATCGGTAGGTGTTGCCATAGGATGCTAACATGAAAGTGTTTCAGATCTAAATTTGTTGCTAAATCATTTTATGAATGCTTTCAATTGGAAAAAAATATCGCAAAACAATCATGAAAAATGAAAAATTTACTTCTCTGTAAAATGCAATAAACTCTTAAATTTTTTATATATAACAGTGAGTAATGAAAATACTCCAGAAATTTTATTGGAATAGGTAAAAAAATTGATTTCACTTATATTTACAAAATCAAATACAAATTAAATCTTTTATGAGAAGTTAAACGAAGAATTAACACATAGTATTAAATTACACAAGAATTCCCCAGAGTTTAATATGAGTTAATATCATTATTTCCTCCAAAAAATATTTGCAATTGTACAATTAAAAAATTTTGTGCAAGATTCTTTTAGTCTTTTCTTATAAAATTTAAAAATTTCTATTAAAGAAATTCTTAAACTTACCTTAGATCGATTGCAAACCTAACAGGTGAAGACTTTAGTAAGCTGCGCTCTGTCACGTGATAGGATGGGAACTGAAATTTATGAAACTCCTCGTGAAGAGAGAAATAGAACGGGGCGCTGCTATCGGATTAGATCGATATTAACTTTCAAGGCCTTCACTTGTAGCTGGGATATTAGTTATAATCTTAAGTTTATCGCCAGAGGCAATATAGTTTCGTTTACAAATCATTCCATGTTTTACTAATTCATTTCAGTTAAATAGGAAACTCAACTCGAAACGTATGCAGTAAAAAACCAACTCCAAAATACACATCTTGATTTGCAAAATATTGCAAAAAATTCTAGTGTTACAGAATGAAAACTGGAAAAAAAAGGAGAAAGCTAATTAAAAGAAAAAAAAATGTATTTTGGCACATAAAGAAAAATTCAGAATGCAGACAATAATAATTATTGTTATAAAACTTTTGTTAAAGTGAAAAAGTGTGATAGTAAAACCAATTTTGAAGAAAGAAAAAGAATTGTAAGAATGTACAACAAAAAAAGGGGGTGGAGATTTTACTGCAAAAAGCTTTCGAAAATAATTTTATTAATAAAACAAAGCTTTAATATGAAAATTTCATTTGGACAGAAGTAAAAGAAATCGGAAATTTATTTAAAAGAAATAGTCTCTGATCGCAAGAAAGTAAGTGAAGTTCTTAACTAAGGAAGAATACGAATTTCAATTTAGAAAATTGAAAACATATGCATTTTTGTCCTTTTTTTTTATCCTGCGAAAGTTTTATATTCTATTTGTCAAAATGGATTATTGTGTTATAAGTTGCTTGTTGGGTAACAGATTGCAGTTGGCTCCATTTTGCAAAGCAAACTCTCTCAATTTTGAACAGTTTTCAATAGTAAATCAGAAATCAGAGCTCATTATGAATGTGATTTTGAAAAATTAAAGAAGGCAGTAATCTAAAGTTAAGAAAAATCTAAAACTGCATTTCGTCAAAATTATTGAAAAAATTATAATCTGTTAATTCTTCAGTTTTGCATAACTGCATTTCCTAAGAGTTGCATTAGTAAACATGAAATCAACAAACTGCTTTTCTGTACACTACATTTTCAGTACCTGGTTGAAAAGACGGTAAGAAGTGAAGGTAGTATAACAAACACTAATTGTAAAATGACGAATTTTATAGCTGTTACATAAAAAGTGTTTTCATAATATATACAGGGAATCCCCAAAAAGTAGGACAATATTTATTCCCTAAATTTTGCAATTAGATGAATACTTCCAATTCCAACATCTCGCCACATAAAGGAACCCAAATGAAAGAAAATACTTTGGCTGCTGTAGAGGAAGATAGAAAAAAAAATTACAAAAATTAAATTTTTACTCGATTCCCTATATCGAAAGTGTTCAGTGAGTAAATTTTTTTCTTACACACTCATCTGTAAGGATACAAAGTTTCATGCCTCTGTCTGTAAAACTTGCTGAGACATTAAAAAGGCTAATTTATTAACTTAGACCATTTTTCCATGCCCCTGTCCGATATCTAACAAATGCCTTCGTGCAATTTTTAGGAGTAATATACCTATTACCGAAGTTTTTAAAGGACGAGAATCAGGAAATAAAAAAGTATTTATTAACTTTCATTAAATTTAAAAAAATGCTCACATAATTATTTGAAGTGCTTACGCATTTCTTCATAATAAGCTCCTTTGATCTTGATGTTTTTATATACACCTGAAAGCTTTTAACAAAACTTGCAATCGAGATCGTCATGATATTTTCTCTTCATAATAAAAGTACAAACTTAAAACATTAATAAGTGATACTCTTCAGTTAAAAAAACCTCGATTGGAGAACGCAGAGTCCAAGTAATTTTATGGACTAATTTCATTAATTCTTACGCATATAAATTCCTTCTACCTTCTAAGTCGATGGCATCCAATTAGGAATATTCATTCTCATTTCAATCTACATAAAAATGTAAACGAGGTTAAAAGATACTTAAGGTAGTCAATGGATATTTTTTTCTTTTTAATTATATTTTTCTTAGTAATGAGTGTAGAATTAGCTTTAAAAAGGTATTGCATTTTTGTTCTTGGAAACTTTTAAGGAGCTGCGAAGACAAATAATAACAATATAAATTTATGCAATCGGTATTAGGAAAGATTGATATGCCAGTGTAAAAATAAGTACTTTTTATCGGTAAAAATCAAATAGTGCAAAATATTTCTAAAATGTGCAGTCGTCAACAAAAACAATGGAGTATTTCTTACATTTTTTTTATTTATTTATTATCACATTTTTACGGGGGACCGCGGTGGCCTGGTGGTAAGGTCTCGGCTTCGGAACCGGAGGGTTTCAGGTTCGATACCCGATTCCACCGAAGAACCGTCGTGTAAGGGGGTCTATTACACGTTAAATCCGTTCTGACCAAACGTCCTCCCGCTGGTGTGGTGTGGTGTGGAGAGGGGAGTACCAGCTCAGGTGTCGTCCTCATCACCTGACCGCGGTTCAAAATTACGAGGTCCGTCCCAAAATAGCCCTAGTGTTGCTTCAAACGGGACGTTAACATAACTAAACTAAACTATCACATTTTTACAATTTGATGCCGATGAAAATGACACAAAGGTACAAGTTTTATCCGAATAACAAACTGATTAAACAAGTTAATTAACAGTTGTCTCAATTCTTTTTCTATTACGGTTTTTTAAAATAAAAAAAATATTTAAAAGAAATCTCCCTTACTAAATGACTCACCTTAAAAAGAAGTAATAGAAAAAGAACATGGTGACATAGTTAATAAAAAATGCGAATATGAAAGGAAAAAAAAAGGAGAAAGATAACTTTAATGTTTTAAGACTTTAATGTTTTCAGCTCTTATTACTCGGCTGTAAATCCATGTATTTTCATGAAAATGGTGTCATCTTAAAAAATTTTACTTGTTCTTTCGGAATATGCGTTTACTTTCTGTAAGGATGTGCCCCAACTTTTTTTAAATTTGGATTTTTTTACTATTTTGAGCAAAATCAATTTATTCGCCAACGATCAATTTATTGCAAACGGTTGGATATGGGACACGGTTGCTATGGTGTGTTATGATCCCTATGGGCTCTTCCATCACCCTCTTTCGTGTATCAGAAACGATCAAACTCACCCTGTAAATGTTTTAACTTATGATGAAAACTTTAAATTGCTTTGTGCTTCCTGCATCTGTTCTCTGTACTAATCAATGGGTTATTGTCAAATTAAATTAAACATTTATGTTCTTCAGCCCTGCAGGAATTAAAATTCACCTCAAAAAATCATATGGATAATTATATTCAATTAATCGTACAGACAATAATATTGAAAATATGTGAAATAAAAAAAAGAAGTTTTAAATAAAGAAAAAAACTTGCCAGCATTCAGAATTGAACTGAAGATCTACAAATTGCCCTACGTCTTTACCCAACACTCAAAAGTTTCTTCAGGTGTGACAGATTTATAAACACATAAGTACGACAATCGGACGTAATTCGATATAAAATGCGGATCCTGGTATGAAACGCACTGAACGCACTGAAAAGTAATAATTTTTGTGATCATGAATGATCCTGACATCTAAAGTTTATAAGAATAATTTTTAATAAATGTCAGTTTTTATAAAGTATAATCAATAAAATAAAGGATAGTAATTTTAAAAATGATATGGATAATCATATTCAAATTAAGAAAAATATGAACAGAAAACAGACAGCCGATATTCATATTCGAACTGTAGGATACAAAAGTAGAAATAAGCACCCACCGGCTTTGCCAATCACGCCATTCGCTCGGCGATAGGCGCCGAATTATAAGCATACAAATACGACAAATGGACTTAATATGATGTAAGATGTGCCTTCTAATACGAAAGCACAATGCTTTAAATAGTAGTAATTTCTCAGCGAAAACATAATCCCGAAGTCTAATATTTATAAGAATTGTAGGTAGAATTTATTTAAAAAAATTATTTAAATTTTATAAAATTCAATCTGTGGAATAATTTGCATTATTCCATAATTCTTTAATCATTTCCTTATTTTTTTCCATTCATATTGCACACTATCAAATTCATTCATTCAGTTTTCTTCTACTCCAGATATTATTTATTCTACTTTCTACCAAATTTGTTATTATTATATATATTAGTATCTTGTCATTTATATGCTCCTTCGAAACTGAATGAAGTGCAATTTTTTTAAATAAAGTCCACTTTCATCTATACCAGACCGGAAAGGCATGGAAATGGAGGCATGGTGTTAAGAATAGTAGTAAATTCTGCACATGCGCACGAGACTGATAACTAAAATTTATAAACATAGTATATATAAAGTTTCATAAATTTCAATTTTATGAAGTATATTGAATAGAATAATTTGAGCAATTTTAGAAACGACGCAAAGAATAATATTCAAAATAAATAAAAGAAAAAAATAAAGTACACATAAAACTAGCAGCCGTCATTCCTATTCAAACTGCAGACCTACAAAATGCAATAAAACACCCTGGCTCTCTTTGCCAATTACTTCATGCATCCCTCGAAAACATTGACTTATAAGTACAACAGCCACACTTAATGCAACCACCCTATGCAGATGATTGTTAGAAAATTTCAATTTTATAAAACATAATCAATGAAATAATTCGTAGTCATTTCATAAAATGGTATGTTTAGTTATATTAGCATCTGGCTTGAAAGCAACACTAAGGCTATTTGGGACGCACTTCGTCATTTTGAACAGAGATCAGATGACGAGAAGGACACTTGAGCTAGCACCCTCTCTCCAAGCTTCAACACCACACCAGCTGGAAGATGTTTGGCCCCGATGGATTTAATGTGCACCAGGCTCGCTTACTTCCGTAAAATCGGGTCTTGAATCTTAAAAATCTCCGGTTCCGAAGCCGAGGTCTTACCACCAGGCCACCGCGGTCCGATAATATGGTATGTAGAATCTTCTTACAGAAGTAAGCGGGAAAATAAAATGGATATAAAACGAGTTGCCGTCATTCAAATTCTATTTTATCCATCAGCCATCCTTCCACAGACAGCTACAAACTTATCAATTAGAAATGATGACAGTCGAACATGATTTCATATAAAATGTCACTTCTAGCATGAAAGCGGAATGTTTAATAATTTCTTCGCATTAACAATTAAAATTTATAAGAATAATTCTCAGTAAACTTCAGCTCTATTAAGTATAATCAGTGAAGTAGTGCATAGTAATTTTAGAAATGGTATGGAGAATTATATTCAGGAGGAGTCAAATAAAAAAAAAATTAAGATACACATAAAGCTAACTATGGATTTCCCCATTCGAAATGTAGACTTTGCACTGAAGGCTGCAGTATAGCATCTTGCGCTTTATCCATCACGCGATAATTGCTTCGCGAGTGGCAAGCGTATCACTTTTCGCAGAATTTATTCTTCTCCGGTGAGCTGTCAAAAGTGACTTTTTTTTTTTTTTCAGTTAAGAGCAATGAGAGCGAGCGCATTCCATGACATTTACTGCCTCAGGCGTAACCAAGAAGACTTTCATGCATTTTTGCATTAAAGTTTATCTCTCACTTCAGATATTTTGTAATTTAATGAGCGTAAGTAATTGTGCTATAGTGACCGATGGATAAATAATAGGTGAAATCAAGATCAAGAATAGTAGTCATAAATGTATATAATTCATTTAAAAACTCCCCTTTTCTGGTGAATTTTTGAACTAATTTTGTTTTTCTCAAGCAAATCCCCCTGCTCTCATTATAATCTACTCAAAATTTCATACTTTTTGAAAAATACGGAACACTCTCGACCGGCCTAATGTGGCGGAAGGGTAGGCCAGATAACAAAAAATCCAGATTAGCCGAAGTTCTATGAATTAGTTTTTTTTCCACCAATACCAAAGTTTTAAAATAAAACTCTCTGTTATAATATGCAGTACTAAACTCTCCATTTATCTCAATGTGAATCATAGAAGCAGTTGCCGGTAACGCGTCGAGTTAAAATAGAAGGCTCTGTACTGGTAGTTTATATATGTTTATATACTGCACTGCATGCTTCAAGAATTTATTAGAGAAAAAGTAAGTTAAAGGATATAAACTGTTCTCATTTTAACACAAATTATGTGATGTCTAACTTAAATGCAGAAAACATAAACAAAACATTAACGTAAATCATGGGCCTGGTTCTTAAGAAAATTAGCCCAAAGTGATTTTATTTTTCACAGATAAATGATGACACAGATATGAAAAGGTAAGCTCTAAGATAAGGGTCAAAACTTACAGTTTTTAGCTTTTAAATAAGTCTTTAATGACTTGATAGACGCCCTGCCGTCCTCGTTTGCGTACGATAAAAGAAAACATGGCCGGATAATACGGAAGTCGGATAATCGCGAACCGAATATTCGGGAGTGTACTGTAATTTCGTTCGTAGATAACCTTTAAATAGGGTCGTTTACTTATGCACATCCTATATTTAATGATTTCAATAAATCATACATTATCAGTAAATGAACAGTCTAAAATTCTTATAAATGAAGTAATAAAATATTTAATGATTCTAAAATAGAAATTTTAATTAAATTTTTTAATGACATAAAGCTTAAATTTTAAAAATTTCAAAAGGAGAAAAATTTTAATAACTTTTTCATTGGGTATAATGGACAAAATTTAAGTTCCCGAAGTAATCAAAAGACTTAAAAAGCTATTTATTTAAAATCCCTAAAGGCACAAAGTATGGTTATATTTAATGAAAGACAATTCTAAATTAAAAATAAAAAACAATTTATCATTTTAAATCTTAATTTTCCAAGCAAAATAAATTCGAATTCCAGATTATATTTTAAAACTGTATCTTATACCTTTAAATGTGCAATTCTTGTATATATAGTTGTTTCGTGCATCTCGAAAACGGCTCTAGCGATTGGGATCAAATTTAATATTTAGGTAAGGTTTTGCTTTTTAAGTTTATCTGTATAGTTATCTTTCCAAGAAATTTTGATTTTACACACAAAAAAAATACCTTTTTTATAATAACTAACTATTAGAATAAGTATATTCAACTTCCGCTTCGAAATGCGAGCTGTGCAGTCTAGTTGTCAGAACAACAAGGACGCCTGCGTTGATTATCCTTGGGTTCAAGTAGCGCTTCTTGCTTTATCGTTTTGCTTATGTATTTATATTTAATATTTTTGCTTTTTAGGTTTATCTATATAGGTGTATTTCCTGAAAAAAAAACGCTATTTTACATACGCACACACAAAAATAATCATTTTTATAACTAACAATTGTAGCCTTTTCATATGCTCTCATGCTAACAATGGACCGTGGTGGCCTGGTAGTAAGGTCTCGGCTTGGGAACAGGAGATTTTTAGGTTCGATACCCGATTCTACCGGTGTGGAAATTTAGATATGGTATACCAGCTCTGGTGTCATCCTCGTCACATGGTCGTGGTTCAAAATGACGAGGTCCGTTCCAAAATTGTTTTAATGTTGCTTTAAAATGGGACGTTAATGTAACTGAACATGCTAAAAAATGTCATATAGCGCCATGTCGAGTCCGATTTCACTATGGTAAAACTGAGCGTAAGTTCGAAAATATAAGTAATGATCATTCAACTATAAAATGAATACCGTAATAAGACAGATTGTTTTTTCGAATAACATGTTAAAATAAATGCACCCATGATTTTTCTTATTTCAATGACCAGTTCATATATATAGGTAAGATTGGAAAAATATTCATATGTGATTCGTATCTCAATATATTATCCAAAAAAAAACACGATTAAAAACATTTTATTTTTCAGTCTCGTGTGTTTTCCTCGAATTCCGGTCTTTGTCCAAATTAGGGTAACAGCTGAAAATATTTTTCCAACGAGAATCAAAGGATGTCTTTGTTGTTACAATTTCATTCTTCGGCCATAAATGAATTGGGGTGAGCTGATTTTCTACCCTGCTTTCATACATATTTCAACTCAGTGATTTTCTCAAATAATACGATAGCAACTGATAACTGTTTTCATAGTAGGGAAAGAAAGATTTTATTCATATGCTATAGTAGTTAAATATATCTATACAAATTTTGTAAAAGAAATATTGACCTTTTAAAAAAAGGAAGAAAGCTTCCAATAGTAAGATACTGATATAAGATTAAAGTATGTAGATTCGTTTGAATTAAAATTTTTGAAAACTATTTTGAAATACATCATTTAAACGGAAAAAAAATGTTTGTAAATTGGAAGAAGTATGGTGGCATGTTTTTTTAGGGGGGAGGACTACAAAAAAGGTAAAAAGCAAAAAAATCTGGTTTAAACGTTTATCAAACGATTTGTTCAAAGATAACTTCTTTAACTTCTTATATAGATAACTTCTATTATAGATAACTTCTGAGATATATCACTTAACTTCAGAAACAAGTTATATTTCTATTTTGTCTTTAAATAATGACTTGCGACTAATAAATAACATGGTGTTTTTAATTTTTCAAAGCATAAAACGATTGTAAAATCTGTGTAAATTAGCAGATTGTTTATTCTTTAATCCGAAAACAGATCAATAATTTACTTTAAACTGAAGCAAAAAATATGAATCGCATTTTAATTTAAGAGGTGTTTCATAAAAAGATTTCACCGAATTTCAGGTTTTGAAAAAATTATCTTTAACTATATAAAAATCATTAAAACCTAAATTGTGCTAGTTATAAAAATCAAAGTAATTTCACAAAGAATGAATGTCTAAATAAATCTCAAACATTTTTATAAAAATAAATTTTCAGAAACTAAGATTATTGAATAAGAATGTATTGGATATTGGATATAACTGGATCTACCTTAAACATCGAAAAACAATAATTAAATTTTTCAAAACTATTTAAATTTTTTTCATTTACAAAAGCGTTTTTACAAACAACTCTTTTTAAATATCTAATGCCTAAAATACATAATTCAAGTACTTTCTTCAAAATGTCAAGATGAAGTGTTTCTGTATTATAATGTAAGTTATTCAGCTTAATTGCTAGTCAGGTTCTTGAACAAATCCAGTCAAAATCATTGGTTGAAGAAGACTTTTTACAGAAAAACTAGAAATGAAAGAAGTGAACTCATTCAAATACGTTTAATAAACAAAACACTGAAAAGTGAAACTTTTAAGTATCATTCATTAGACAGTAATAAAAGTCGTACTCCATAATTAGAACAAATGTACACTTCTAATAACTTTTAAAAAACTCATCCTCACCGAGTTGAAATTTATACCTATGTTGCTTAGGGAATAGCATCCTTATGATTATTTCAAGTTAAATTAATAAAGTTTTGATATAAAAATATTTTTAAACATATGTTATGAATGATGATAAATAAACACAATTAATTTTATTGGAAACATGTTTAGAGATTTCTATATATATGTATTTGGTTGAATTTTAATCTGAGAGAATTTAAATAATTATTTCCAACTTTTTTTTTCTTAAGTGAATTTATAAACGTTCCCTTATATTTAAAAATATAAAAGAGAATATGCAAAATAAACTGATACTGTAATCATCAACATTAAAATTGGCATTTTATTTATTTATTTATTTTTATTTTCATTGGCCTGCTATAATTTTTCATTCGTCTTTTAAAATAATATACAATTTTAATACATTACAATATATTTAATACATTTTAATATATAATGAAAAACGTAATATGGATGAAATTAAAATTAATAAAGATTTAGGGGAAATGAGATTGAATATATTTTGAATTGAATTATTAATGATGATATTAATAATTTAACTCATTAATTATTAAATAATTGTAAATTAATTATTAATAATTGAATGAAAATTCTTAATTTAAAACAAAGCTACATTTGTGTATATCTCTACTTCAGAGGCCTTCAAACACGCAGTAAAAAACTTTTCCAATACCTTTCAGAAGCTCCAAAGCTGTATAAACCTTTTGTTTACGGACAGGAAATGAAAATACCAAAACCTCTCTACGAAACAGGATCACCGCCTTCATATTATGCTGGCGGGCAAAGTTCAATCCCATGCTTTTTCCTCCGCATGTAAAAGCTCAAGCCATCGTAGTAAAATATCTCTTTTTATGCTGATTCTTCTGTTTCGTCTTTATTTATTTATTTATGGCAATAGAAAAAACATTCCAAGGCAATTGACTACATACATAATCGTAAGCTGCGACATTACTTTCGAAACATATTTTTCCTTCTTCATTTAAAGAAGCATTTGTATAAAACTGTTGAAAATTATATATATGTAAATTATTGAAATGGATATAACGATTGTAATCATATTTATTCTCCAATTTACAAGAAAGCAAAGATATTTGAACTTCTAATATAATTGAATAAATAAAACGAAGCCGGCTAATTATTTATGCAACTAATAATTACTTATTGATTAAGTGATGGTCAATTCAATATACCTTCAATCACACCAAAGTAGAAATATTAAATTTTTAAGCTGTATTTTATTTTACTTAAAAAAACTCAACAATGATATGAACAGTAGATTTTTGTAGCATATTCAAAAGAAATTCCACATTACGTTGAAAAATGTAACTATTAGCTTTGCCTTGATGTGAACCCTATGGTATCCTTTGTTTTTCTAAAAAGGCAACATTTCTATTAAAATAATTTGACATCTATAAGCTGTACTCGTATTAGTCATCTATATTTAAATATAGATAACATTCATGGTAGAAAATTACTCTTCAGAGAGAATTATTTAGAATATAGATTATAAAATCTATATAGAATATTATTAATTATTAATAGAAAATTAGCTTTAGAGATAAAATATAACTCTGATAAAATTTATGTTACAATCTCCTTTTTTATTGTTCTCATCTGAAATTTCGAAGTTTTTTTCCTCCTCATTTTCAGATTTCTACAACAGGCTGTTCAAAATATCTTTTAAAAAATGTATCATTGTCAAATTTTTTTATGAAGACATTATGATAGAATGATAAACACTCTTTAATCTATCATAAATGATTATCAATATTAAGAGTCATAATTCTTTAATATTGAAAAGTAATTACAATGCATAATGAGAAATAATTTCATTTCATTGAAGCAAATTGTGGCATTTTTGATGCAGAAAATTTCTTTCAAGATTTTGTTGACAAAAATTAAAAAAAATACTTTATTAAAGAGATGGACAATTGTTCAAAATTCTTTACTTTCCATTAAAATTCTTTTAAAGCCAGCAGCTCCTTGTCTTTAATATTTATTAAATATGAAAAGCCACTGTCATTTTCTAGATCGAAATGTGTTGTTAATTATGTTGAACAGTGAAAGATTAATAAAAAAAAATTTAAATACCGTACAGTGTTGGAAATACATTTTTCGCATGAAATGTGAATTAACGGACGAATTTAAGCAAGCATTAAGCCATCTGGAGATGTCAAATCAAAATTGTAATAAACGAATGCAACTTGTGAGACTATTTGTGTTAATAAAGCTGTCCATATATATATATTCTTCCATCACCACCACTACCCATCGGCGGTGCTAATCAGATTTGATAATGATAAGGTTTCAATCTATTGATTTGCTCTCTCTGCCCTGGTAGGCACAAAAATAGCATGGGATGACCAATAATGAGCGTGTCTCCTAAGAGAGAGGTTGTGCCGTGGCCGATGAGGGCCATTAGGATTCCCGCCTATGCTATCGCGGTGTCCTGTCATTCAAATATTTCTATGTGTTTCAGGACAGATCAAAGTAATTAGCTATGATTATATATATTATAGGATTATTTATAGTTGTGTTTGAGATCAAATCCCAATTTCTTTCTAAGATAGACGAATTTACGTTATAAGAGTAAACGATCTGAATAAAATTCTCATAACTATAAAATTTCATAACAAATGCAGCAGTTTTCGTAACCAAAATTTCTTCAGAAAGTAAATTAAACAGTGGAATTAAATCATGAATGTTCAGAAATAAATAAGATAATATCTTTTGAATTACTGTTTTAAAATGTAAATCCATTTAAAAAAATTTAAAAAAAAAACAGATATACTTTTTGGTTTTTGTAATCGTTTCCTATTCCAAGTGTATGCATACGTATTGCTTTCATGTTAAGCATACCTACATTCAATATATACTAATTTCTATTATACTCGATCAATTAATCAATTTTTAAATAAAAGCTTTATTTTTCTAGAATAAATGTAGAAAATTTCTCATTTCAGGAAAGAAATATTCAACAAAAAGTAAATTTTAAACGTCCGAGCAACGTTTTAACTATGTTTCGAACTAGAAGTTCCAATTTGAGCTATTGATTTAACAATCAATCAGATAATACGTGAAGTGCGTAAACTCATCGTGTTTTCTGATTTTACAGTGTTAAACAAATATTAGATCATGGTATAGCAGTAGACTAAACATTTTCATTAGAATAAACAAAAGAAAAAAAGAAACTGATAATTAAATTTATTTTTTTCATTGACAATTCATGAAGGCAACAGTAAAAAAAGCGGTAGAATTATATGCAAATTTTTAAATCAAAGCCTTTCGATCCTCCGCTTTATTGGTCATGGTACATTTGGTATTAAGAATTTGAATCGTTTCAAGCCTGTCAAATTTTTGAAAGGGATGCCTAATTCCCTCAGGATTTACTCTCAGACGAAATTGGTATACAAAAATGCCAGAATTCGCTGGAGGCATAGCACACAATTCACAATCCCTGAAACTTTCAGTGAATTTTCATCATTGAACTAAACTTGCATTCCATCTTCTTTTACTATTTTCTCTGCTTTTTGCTTACTTAATTCAGGAATTTTTGAAAAGAATCCTTATTACAGTAGCGTATCTTGGGAAAAGGAAGCTTATTATTTAGTGCCCGAAGCACGTGTGTTATTTTGTTCAATCCAAGAGTAATCTTTTTCTCTTTTACATTATATCACTAAAAGTTGAATAAACTATATCTGGAATCGAGATACAATGCAAATGGAGCATTATGCAAATATTGTTTCAATCGAATATTTTTAGAGTAGAAAAGACTAGACTGCTTTTTAGAGAAATACGTCAGCATTTTCAAGAAGATGACAAAGATTTCTTTCTTCAAAAGAAGATTATTTAAATCATAAAAAAGGTTTGTTTGTTTTTACCGCTGCCTTCAAGGGTTCAGGAACAAACAATTACATAAAATGAGATACAGAAGACGGATTATTGACTCACTTTGAAGAAAATGCAAGGAATATTAAAATTAATGCATAAAGAAAATTTTTATAAATTTTCTAAGTGTAATAATTATTTATCATCTGCTATGATTCTTTTTCTTGATGATGGATTGCTAAGCAATCATTTAGAGCAAAGATTTTCAAGTGAAGGCGAAAGTTTTCTAAGGTGCTGCGAAAGAGTAAAAGGGCAAGATTTCACATTGGGAATGGGGGTAGGCGTTTTCTCCACAAGACTGCCATCAAATAACTGAAATAATTGGTAGAAAGAAGGAGATAGGCCATGTCGTGTGACTAAAATATGTTTTCTTCAGGAGTCTAGGAGAGTGATTTAAGTTTGACAGTTTTTAGGATTTTATATAAAGACCGGTCAGTGTTTCCACTGTCCCATATCTTTTATCATTTCTTAAAAATATTTTGTGTAGGCACTGTTTTTGATCGTATAGGCTTTAAAGCTTCCATCATAAAATATCGATGGTGTCTTCTTTGGCGAGACTTACAGCTTTTTCACTATTCCGATAACCAACACATGCTTTGATCCACCATAAAAGGATGATTGAGTTTTGTATGAGATGATATTGGATGTCTGGGATAAACTGAGGAGTCGGGGATTCCTATATTGCTAATAAATTCGAAAGACTCTCTGTCCTGATTTTAATAACTTCGCTTGAACAATTAATTGCTTTTAGCAATCCTAACAATTCGGCCTGAAATATTGAATGGAATTTATGTGTCTCCATTCAAAGACTTTAATGCCGTGCTTAAATGTATAATAGAAGAATCCTGTTCTTATCTCTGCTTTAAAACCATCATTATAGAATGTCTTATATAAAAAATACCAGTCTATATAGAATATAGAAAACTATATGAATCGAGTATTATCTTCCTTGACAGGCTCTGTTGTTAAGATTCGGTTTTCTATTTTAAATAATGGAGGATGGAATTAAAATGTTCAAACTTTTCCTTCAAATTCGTTTGGACTGATGAAAAAATACTGAATTCAATTTATTTGCCTAGGCAAGCGACATTGATGTAGAAGGCTTCTTGTTTTCTTTTAGTTGTAACGGTATGTTTGTAAGGAGAATCATTAAGAAAAATTTAATACATAAACATTACCAAATGAAATTTTGTCACCAGAATTTATCCTTCTACACTCATGTAGGAATAATGTTAACAAGTGCAAAAACATCGCCAAAAATTCTAACTAGTCAAGTATGTGTTTTAAAATTTCTCATGTGATATAGAAAAATAAATTTTAGACTTTTCATTTTTTTATAATTTTATTTCTAATTCTTCAGATGGGAGTAATAATTCTTCAGATGGGAGTAAGATGATGTATCTATCTCGAGTAAACCATTTCTCGAGATAGATACATCATTATGGTATTCATTTTATTCACAGCATAAAAGTGTGAAAATATATCCCTATTTTATATACTTTTATCTAATTGCTCCTTGTTTCATGATCGTTAATATTTAATTCTGAAATCGATTTTTTATTCATTTTCTGGTGTGCCAGATTTGAAATTTAGCATACTTATGTGCTTGCTATGACAATACGTTATTTTAATACTCTGTAACTATAATATTAGTTAATTAAGGTGTTTAATTCAGTTTGATTTCATATGTGTTGCTCCACTTGATAAAGAGCGGAAGAAGAGATGATACCGAAGTTCTATAATATTTATTATAATGAATTTTTTAATCACAAACTTTAAATAGAAACTCATACGTTAGCAAAAGTAAGATTTTAAAATGGTTTTTATTAAATTTGGTATTTATTAATGTCATATCAATTTTATTTAGATTCTAATTTTTTGATCGTGTTTGGATAAAAATGTTTTAGAGAAACCTCATAATTTTGAGTTGTTATTTAGAAATGATCTTGACAGCTCAACCACTGACAAATCATAATCTTGACATGCAAAATCTCAACAAAGGGAATTCTCGATTGCCCAGGTCCAACAAACGTCTGTCTAAATCAAAGTTTATCAAAGTTTACCAAATTTTCAATCTGATTTAGTAAATATCATTTTTAATTAAGTACCTCAAATATTTAATGAATTTCGATATCGCAATAAGAAAATAATAATTAGCTAAATAGTCTAGTTACAATTTTTTAATATTATCTAATTAACAAAAATCTATAAGACATAAAATTTTTTAATCAGTATCCCATATAATTAATTAACGGTTTTAATCATTAAATTGTCAAATGAACCACAAATGTGTGATGTCGGAAATAATTAGCATGTGTATTATGCGTTTCCAGAGAAACAAGCCTTCACGTGATAATATTACAATTTTTTATTTTCTTGTACATGTTCTATAGAGAAAGTATGGTAATAATCAAGAAATTCGAACTCGAGATTTTGACGAATCCCCACATTTTAGATCTCCCTCGGTTCGAAAAACACATTTTCGGAAAATGTCCATCCGTCTGTCTGTCTGTGATAAAGATAACTCAAAACTGCTTTGAGCTAGACAGATGAAATTTGGTATATGGCCTTTACACCACATTTGCAGATTTTTATCAAATCTTGAGTAAAATCCGTTCAGTAAAAATCTGTCTGTCTGGTTGTTTAAATAAAAAATTACAGAACAAAGACAGCTGTATGGATAAAATTCTGTATATAGATTTAACATCTATATATAGTGTAGACAACTGTCAAATTTTAGGTCAAATGTAATTACGGGATGACTGCCTGTCAATCTGTATTTTCAGAAACAAGTAAATGCAATAATTCAAAATCTCAATGACTTAAATGCATCAAATTTGTTATGGAATTTTGAGACTAAAGTGTCTTAAACACAAATTCGATCTTTGGATATCATTAGTGCATGCCAGAGATTTATCGTCAAATGATTCGCCAAGGATCACATGATAAATTTAGTAAAAATGCTAACTTCGCGGCAAAAGTTAATATTCTGCAATTATCGTATGCCAGTGCCATGTAAGGTGTTCTTTGGCATGACAAGTTTATAAGAGAATATGCGAGAGTTTTGGAAATACTACTCTGGCTATTTGTTTGTTTGTTTTTTCGTTGATTGTTTTTTCAGTACTTGCATGAATTCATAAAAAATATCATATTTTAAGATGATTGGTCACGATTTTAGAGAACTAGAAGTAAGGAACCTTGAATGGATAAATCACTCGCTAATTTTAAAACTTTTCGATCAGGTTTTAGCATAATAAGTGCACTTAATAAAATAATGTAAAATGCATTTTCTCACGAAGAAGGCATATTTTTCCATCAGCAAGCTCAGTAAATATCTGAAGCAGGAGTTTTCATTATCCTCTAAAATTACCATCGGTCTCATTAAATATTTGCATTTTTAATTTAGAAATTATAACCCAATTAGCGAATTAATACATTAAAATAGCACATAAATGTCGTCATATGTATGCTAATTGCATCGGAACGGAAGTCTATTTTTCATCTCATTAAAATGAAGCGAAGGAGGGAATTTCTTTTCAATATTAAATTTGAAAGAAATTGGTATTCATTTATTCAAATCATTTGATGCCAAATAGTATCGGTATCAACAGAATAAAATTATTTTCCTGAAATTAAAGCACGCTTATCAATCGCTTTATGTTAATGAAAACCCATCATTACACTAAATTAGATATTCGGTGTTTAAAAAATCTTTTACATTAAGTGGTAAAATGAAGCATGAATCTTTTAGAACAAATTTAAGTAAAATAATGAGTGATTAGATTTTACTTTCAATATAATTTATTATTTTTATTATTTAAAAATATTATTTATCTAATGAAGTCTGCAATATTTCATTTATTTTCATTAACACTTCATTTTTTTTTCTGTTATCATATGAGAACATGATATTGTTTTGGCTTGAGGTTTTTGAAGCGATCTGAAGGCAACAAATTGTTAAAGCAAGCCTCAAAATGCGTAAGCAAAAAATTATCTCTTTTTTTTATTTTGGCGTCGGCTTTCGCAGTATAGCTTTTGAAATATCTATCGTCTTCTAATGTAGTTTTATTTTAGAGTCGGCTTTCTTTCACAATATTACTTTTCTATTATCTATCGTCTGCTTATGTAGTTTTATTTTGAAGTCGGCTTTCATTGAATAGCTTTCGAATTATCTATCGTCTGCTGTTGCAGTATTTCCCTTGGAAATTACAGTGTTATTGCCTAACTCGCGCAACGTTTTTTTAAAAATAAACCAAATAAGTTAAAATATTGTTTGTTTAATCGATAAAGAACGTTAGTTAATTTCACCTCATTAAAATAAGGTTATTAGAAAATAATGCAGAAGATTGTCACATTTGGCGATTTATCGCCAACTAAAGTTACAACTTGATTTCCAAATTATACACTCTTTGAATTCTTACGAGTCTTAATTAATTTAAGTCATTAACCAGTTTATGCCGGTTTGAAACAATCACGAGACTATCAGACTAAGCATGCGTCAATATTTCGAAAAACGATGGGGTGTTTTTTTTCATCTCAAAATCGGTCGAACTCCAAAACTTTGTTTGCCAGCTAGAGAAATTGAAAATGAAAGTTAAAAAAAATATCATTATATATATATATATATATATATAGAGAGAGAGAGAGAGAGAGAGAGGGATAGAGACCGATAGAGAAGCCTCGTGACTGTTTCAAACCGGTTTAAACTGGTTAATGACTTAAATTAATTAAGACAAATAATAAGTTAAAAAATAATAATGTTCTCATATGATAACTTGAAATTTCCGAAAGTCGATTTCATTTTTTTCTATTAATGTTCGTGGTGATTTCAAACAGAAAAGAAAATATGAAAAGTAAGCACTAATTTGAAAAAAAAAAGATTTAATATTTAATTTAAAATAGTTATTTAGTGAATCTAGTCATAATAAAATTCTTCTGTTAAGATAATTATTTATTATTACAAATAATAAAGAATCTGAAACACGAGAACCAATATGAATTTTCTAACATTTTATTATGGTTTTACACGAGCACAATTAAAAATTTTAGCCTTGTTTGCAATTATATCTTTTCATTTCAGTCTTCAAAAGTGAATGAAAAATACTTCGACTTTCTAGAAATTTAATAGATTAGATAAACATTGTGCAGAAAAATTTATTATTCCCTCCAAAAAGCTTTATATATATTATTTCAGTGTATGAAAATGAAAAATCCAATAATTTAATTAACATTTTTAGAGGAATTTTCAATGCATACCTTTTTAAAGGAGCTAATGAAAAACATCAGAGATTCCAATCAGCAGCGATTCAGCGCACTTTTTCGATTCTTGGAAAACTACCTGAAATCAGATTGTGCATTTGCTCTCACAAGTTTACACCTGATATTGTCTTTTGGAATTATACTTTTAATTAGTAAGTACTTAGCTTTCCGGTTTAATTGATTTTTTCTTTTTGTTTTGTGGCGTGATTTGCTGTGTTTTTTTCTGGATTGTTTTTTGAAATGTTTTATTCCTGTGATACTAATTTTTGTCTCCAAAACCTCAATTTTCTGGGATTTTCGGGTCACGAAGGGTCAGTTGGTTGGACGAGAGTCAGACCCTTCACAGAAAAAATCCCTGGTTTGAATCCTTGCCTGAGGGTGACCCTTGAAAAAGTCTTTGGGCCGGATTCATTTTATTTTTATTTATTCCTTTTGAATTTTGATTGTAAATTTATTTTATTTCTATTCTATTTTGATTAAGCTCTTTTGTGTTTTAGTTGTAGCAGCATTAGCGCTCTCTAAATACAATGTATATTTTATTATATAGATTCAGGAAATTTTATATAGTTAATTTTCATATTGTTTATTTCTGAATTGATAGTTACTTATTGTAGAAACTGTTACTTGAATGTTACTGATGAATCTATTTTTAAATGATTCACTTCTTCAAGATGAGGAAATAAAAATGGAGAAAACATACCTATAAAACCTTAATGTGAATATCTTATATTCTATCCTGTTGAATACATTCAATTTATTTATTTTCAAGCTTAGTACAGTTCAAAAATGTACTGAACTTACTGTACTGAACCATTTTAATTTCGAAAATCATTGCACATCTCATGACGTCACAATACAGAGAAAGCCTATGTGCAGTTACATGCTAGATGACATACACGGTAATATTTATTACATGATGGTGAAGTTTCCAGAATCAGCTCAATTACAGTGATTTATTTAGTTTAGTAATCAATTTATTAAGCATATTTATGTGAGTTGGTAATGGCATACTTGCATATGCATTTTATTTTTTAAACATTGTTCACAAAATTGCATGCACATTTTCTTGATAAAAAAACTTTTAAAAAATGTGTTTCTGAACATTGAATAAAGAGCAATGATTTCAAAATAGCAATTATTTAATTTGTCAATGAATAATGCATTTATTTGACGTTTATTCTTATTAATTTAAAACATTTTATCTCGGCCTGATTCAAATTGCAATAATTTTGGGACAATATTACATTTGTATCTCTTTAGATATAGATTGTATTATATATTAAATATGTACAAAATAAGAATTACATGGTCACTCTCATTTCATATTTAAATTGAGGTGATTATGACAATATAGAACAGAAGGAATGTCACTTAACTATTATTTCTATAAGATCTTGTTAATTTTTTTAAAGAATTTTCACTTTTGATTCTCACTTTCGAATTTAAAATTTCGCAGAACACCATTTTCTGAATCCAAAGTGATTAGTGCAGATAATTGGACTATTTTATTTTTTTTTAATTTCCTCAATATATCTATTTTTATTTGAACCAAGCAAAAAAGCAATGATAAAAAGGCGTAGAATGATTTTCTGAAGAAATTGCTATTGGAAATAATTCGAATATAAATGAAAAGAATTTAAGAAAGCTTTCTTAATGATGAAAAATTTTTTAATTATTGTCAAGAAAATCTTGAGATGGGGTAGAATAAGAATTTGTATAAAAGTTCTTAAAATTTGAAGGAATAGCGCGCCCTACAGCGAGAAATATCCTTATTTTATAAACCTCATTATAGAATTATGCATGCTTCCGGAAAATTCATCACATGTTGAAGAGCATCAAAAAATACAGCGAGTTTGGTTCAGCATTACCTTTCTTCAATTTAATAATTAACTGAGTTTAGTTTAGTTCCATTTTATTAATGTTCCGTTTTAACCCTTAGTAGCTTGATTTACGAAAGTGATTTATTTTTAATATTACTGTGTTTGCTTGAGGGTCTAGATGAAGGGAAAAATAGCCAAAGAATTAGTAGGTAGGTTTTATGTAGGGCGGAATGCCTGAAGTATCAAAATTGATACTCACAAAAATAGCACTAGTTTCTTCAAGTAAAACATGCACTCGCAAAAAATAATTATATCATAGCGAAAATAATATATTCACCTACCTCAAAAGTATTTATATTCTTCAGAAAAAGAAAATATATCAAATTTGTATTCAACAAAACTTTTAGTAAAATGTGTTTACTTGTTCACTTTGCCGCGCAAGTAATATGTCATAGATAAAATAAAACAATAATGACATTTGATTTTTTTTTAATTTCGTTGGAAAGAATATTATACAACAGTAAAATACGTACAGCCAACCTATAAAAAAAACTAATAATGTGAACATTCGGTTTAAAAGATTGGTATCAAAATTGATACTCTAGGTCATTAAGGGTTAAAGCAACACTAGGGCTATTTTGGGACTGACCTTGTAATTTTGAACCGCAGTCAGATGACGGAGATAATACTGAGCCGGCAGCCCCTCCCAAAATTCCGCACCACACCATCAGGAGAGCGTTTGGTCTCTTCAGATTTAATGTGCACCAAACCCGCTTACACGACGGTTTTTTCGGTGGAATCGGGCCCCGAACCTGAATCCTTCCGGTTCCGAAGCCCAGATCTTACTACCATGCCACCGCGACCCTTAAAAACAATAATTACCTGAAAAAAAAAGATTAACTTATAAGATCAAACAAGAGGGAATACTGT
This sequence comes from Argiope aurantia, assembly GCA_026543865.1. Taxonomy (NCBI): domain Eukaryota; kingdom Metazoa; phylum Arthropoda; class Arachnida; order Araneae; family Araneidae; genus Argiope; species Argiope aurantia. The sequence continues at coordinate 30,578 of JAPMOR010012150.1, read as the reverse complement.
GGAGATAAACAAACACAGTTTAATAAAAATATTAATGGACTTATTCGGTTTGCTGTACTTTCAAGATAGTGCAACCTATTTTTTTTTTTAAAGCAAATGGTTAAACAAATGCTCAGAGTGGTCGTTTAAGCAGCAATGATCTAATTACTCACAAGTACGTAGCTTTTTTCAGCATGAAGTTATCTGATACTAACATTTAAAAATTATAGAAGATCAAATGTTATATTTAGACTTTCAATTGCATATAAAGATGAATTATAAAATTAAATGGTTAGCATAAAAAGTAACCCATAAAAAA
>JAPMOR010012150.1:0-30270 GCA_026543865.1 Argiope aurantia | reverse complement strand
CGTGTTTAAATAAAAGCTATCAATCCGAGCGGATAAACATTTCAAATATCCTTTATACTAAATATCTTTGTACGAATATCCTTTATACAAAAAGTTTGCATCCCAAATGGATCAGAATTATACAGTCTGAAAAGAAAAAAAAATCTCCTCGGTTGTTTCAGTCCATTCGATTAGTTTCAGAAAGTAGAAAAATAAAGGGAAGCAATTTTATTGTTTAAAATCCCGGGTTGGTTATTCAAAACAAGCCTCTGAGTTTGCTTCTGGATATTGATCTGAAAACAAGAAGAGGAAAATGAGAAATAGATATTTTTTGTGTTTTAATAAAAAAAACTGTTAATTGAAACGGATAAGTTTTCATTAGAAATTTATAGCATTTTTAAAGATCTAAGGATAAATTAGGGATAAAATAAATAGTCGAAGATTAAGATTGTTTAATTAGTTCAAAAACAAATAAAACAGAAAAATTATTTTCATCTTTTTAAAAATTTATGTGAAAATTTGAGAATTCCATTTAAGTATGTATTATACAAAAGGAAATAACCTGGTATAAATTTCAAGTGGATATTTATATTAAAAAAGGGTACTTTATTAAAAGAAATAAAGCAAGATCGTGGATGGGGAAATCCCCACAAGTGCTTTTTTTTCTGTCCACTTGAATTCGAGGACCAAAAGAAAAAAAAACCTACTCCGAAACCGTTATTCCGCGACTTCAAGTGGCGCCCTAGCAACTTTTTTTTTTCTGAAAAATGTAGCAACATTTGTAAATTAAACATTTCATTTCAATTATTCTGCATTCGTCATACACTATCCATTCGTATTATCAGTTACTTTCGTAAACACTGTTTAGTAATCACAAAATAAGATATTTTTTAATTCGAACATTACAGGCATCAAGCTGATTCAATGTATTCAACACTCCTTTGTAAAATATCAGCAAAAACATGGCCGGATAAATCAACATTATTCAGTCTTAAAACAGTTCAATTTTCTTATTAATATTTCTTTTAATATTTAAATGGATTTTGGCATTTACCAATCTACTTAAATTTTGCATCTTTTTTTAAACAATCATTTCAAAGGATGTCTAAATTAAACAGACCCAGGAATAAATATATTGTAAAAATTTAATTAATTTAAGAATCTTTGAAAATCTTTTACATTAGTTAGTGATATCGATTTCTTAATCCTCTCTTTGTTAATATTGTTAAAAATCACGATTTTACTTTGATTTTATAACTGAAAATTAATTATTTTACAACTTAAGAGTGTTTAATTTATTCAAATTACAACCAAGTTATGACACTTGATGATCTATCCATATATAATACAATTTATCTTGAATGCTACGTTTTTGCGCAGATTGCTGTCTATTTTATGAAGTTTCATACAGTACGAGCGAAATATTTGTTTTCTAAAATAGAAAAAGCCATGTTTTTTCAAAGAATTTCCTTCTGAATTTCATTGTAAATGGAGTTCCTTAAAACTCTGGTTTACTGCAACTTTTATACTATTTTTATTGTTTTAAGCTAATAACCGTAAATAAGGCTCACATGAAATAAATGTAAGAACTATTTATCTACAAATAATTTATTTAACAGTAAGTTCAGTACATTTTTGAACTGTACTAAGCTTGAAAACAAATAAATTGAATGTATTCAACAGGATAGAATATAAGATATTCACATTAAGGTTTTATAGGTATGTTTTCTCCATTTTTATTTCCTCATCTTGAAGTGAATCATTTAAAAATAGATTCATCAGTAACATTCAAGTAACAGTTTCTACAATAAGTTTTCATAAAGAAGTCAATTAATAATCTGAATAAACAGAACAAATATCAAATATCTTACTAGATTATAGGCATAAACATATTGCATGTATTATGCAAAACAACTTCCCAAGTTATTTCTAAAAGCCTGTTCTGGGTAAACCTCACAATTGTTGACCTTTTAATGTGGAGCTTATAATGTATAAAATCATAAACATAAAAATTTGCATATAAATAATTTTTAACAAATTTAAATGAAATTAAGCAAGTTGAATAAAAATATATTCTATTATCATGATGCTCTACGCATAAATGTTTTTAAACAATTGCGGTTTAGTTATATTAACGTCCCATTTTCGAAACACTAGGGCTACTTTAGAATGACCCTCTTCATTTTAAACCGCGGTCAAATGACAAGAACGACACTTAGGCTGGCAATCCTCTCTTTAACTTCAATACCACATCAATCGGAAGACATTTGGTCCAAAGAAATTTTACATGCGCCAAAATCGCTTTTGAAACTGGAGCCCTCTAACCCTGAGCCACAAACTTTACCACCAGCTCACTACGGCCCTATTAAGGATTACAATGATGCGAAAAATATATAAAAGAATATAATAAGAAGAGAGCCGACAGTGATGTAAGAGTTGACAAAAATTCATTGCGTGTATATCAAATCAAATTTCATAGATCGGGAACAATATAGACTAAAATGCGTCATAACACTGACTCGCCGACCCGCCCGAAGGCACACGGATAAAGAATACTGAATGACCAGACCGAAGCAACAGCAACATTGGCGGGAACTATGATTGAATCCTAAGGGCCATCACCGGCCACGGTACAACCCTTCCCGAAGGAAGTACGTGCCGTCATAGATGAAAGGAGCCAGATACCCCACCTTTTATATACCCACCAGGCTGGCGAGATCCAACCACCATACCAGAAGCATCTCATCCTCATTTCGAGGTGCTCCCGGGGATAATATAGACAAAATAAACTGAACAACGAAAAACTAAATTTTGAATGCATGAGTAAAGATTATAAATATCAGTGCATTTAGAATATAATTAATCGACACAAAAAAAACAGTTTAATGATCCAAAAATTTATAAAATGTTCATACTAAGATTCATCTTCCTGGAGAAGATACCCGAATTACAAAAAATAAATAGAAACTGCATTAGATCCGAAAAGTACATAGTACTAATATTGACCGGGAATATAATACATACAAAAAGTTCAAAACAGATTTAGAATTAATTGATTAAACTTTTAGTTTTTTAATTTTTATGAAAATTGCATATTTTAACATAGTATAGCATTTAGCAACAGGTGATCATTTTCAGTGAGTCAAATAACTTTATATAAAAATACAAAAAAAAAATGGATTCCTCCTTTTCATATAAAGGATGAATTTAATATCATCTATATAAAAAAACTATATTAAAAGAGATATGAACCTTTTAATTCTTTAAATTGCTTGCACATAATAACTGAAATAATACATAAGAATGCCTTATTTTACATTAATTAATACAATCTGCTTCTCTCTGTATGTCAATTGAGCAGCACTTTTACTCATTGTTAGATTATATAATGAACTGTTGATAAAGATAAATATTAAACGATTTTGAATTCACACAATGCAATATATTAATGCCCTTTGTTTGATTTACATAAACATTCGAAAACAATGAATTGCTATTTAACGCTAATTAAATGTAATCGACATTTAATTAGCGTTAAATAGCAATTAATTTAACAATAAAATGTAATTGTTAAAGCCCTCATTATAGAATATAAATTTTTAAAAATAGCTGGATATTTATGAAATTAAATAAGTTTGTGAACTATGTACCTCTATTTAACATATTATAAGAATTTCCTTGAATTTAAGAGATAATTCAATAGAATTTAGTTTGAAATTGAAATTAATCAATTATTGAATAGAAATTCAACTAAATCAAAAAAATAATTAGCTTATAGATGATTTTTGGAATGCTTGTACGCAAGAACAGATTATCATGCCTTTTATAAAACATAATAAATATTTATATATCCATTAATGAAAATTGAATACACTTGCTGTGAATATTTAGTTATTTTTCTTATGATAAATGTATAACAACTTTTGAACTGGGAAACTAAAACTTACAAAAAATATTATATAAATAAATATAATAAATAGTATTTTTGAAATAAAAGTCACCTAGTTATTTTTTTAGCATGTATGTCTTAAAGAACAACTAATGCCTGTCGTTTTCCTTCCATTAAGTTCGTAAATAAAATAATTAATCAAATAATAATAATTTTTCTATCATTTTATTGATTTTAATCATTTTATCTGTGATATACATAAAAAATTAATAATAAGTGAATAAAGCATTATGATATTATGTTTTCACGCTATTACTAAACTAAATCAAGCTAAAATAACTCATTAACATATTGATTCCTTCAAAATAACCAACTTAATTAAAAAAAAGCAGATGTTAAAAGAGATGTATAATACCAAATATTCAAAATGCCTCAATCAGCCACTGTCATTAAATGTTTGGGTGGCTCGAAAAGATGTACTTCAGTTGGTGTGGGAGAGCAGTTTCGAAAAATATTGTTGAGGCCACCATTCAGAGCTACGTGCTGCATCTTAAAATAACCCTTGTGTAGCCTAAAAATGAGAGTCAACAATTTTATCTAGAAAAAAATCATTTTGTGTAACATAAAGTAGCAATTTTTATAAAAATATTATTCAAAGACGAAGAATATAATTGCATATAAAGAGGGAGATAGATAATGATGAAACACTTTTACTGTCTTAAGCCAAGATCATTTTCTTATACAAATTTAATATGATTTTTTTTGGAGTCTGCTTTTTTGACCAGGTTTCATATTCTTTAAAAATATTCTGTTAATATTAAGACACCAGATTTTTTTTTAAGACTTCACTTAGAGGACAGAGATTAAAACTGAAGGAGATAGGAGAGAGAAACCTCTTTCTTCTTGTTCGCGATTCGATCTTGGTAACAACAAAGTCGCTGATATTAAAAAGAATTATGATATGGAATTAGGATCATTCAGTAAAATCAAGTAATTATACTCTGTAAATAATGAAAATTATTAAGTAAAGCTTGATGGAATTAATTTTTCAAAACTTTGCAATAAACTGCTAGCATATAAAAAAACCTAGATAATCGGGACATTTTCTTTTTAAAAAATTAAACAAGAGATACGTCCGGCTGATCACTGGAACTGTATGATTTGCATGGCTTCATTCTTATTAAGTTTTCATTTACATTTTTTTAGATGTAAACGATTTGAACCAATGGAGTATGCCAATGTAACTACAGCAATAAAGAATTTTCTAGTTGCGCCAACGCAGAAAACTGAACACTCTGCTATCAAATATATCTCTAACTTTACTAGCTTTAAACCTTCGATTTCTAAAATAACTATTTCCTTATTTAATGAAAAGAAAATCTTGCAAACCGATTCGAGCGAAGAGTCCCATCTGCTTATGGGCCGCGGTGGTCTGATAAGATCTCGCCTTCGGAACAGGACTTCAGGTTCGAAACCAGAATCCACGGAAGAGCCGTTATGTAAGCTGGTCTGATACGCGTTGAATCCGTCGGGACCAAAACATCATTCCGCTGGTGTGGTGTAGAAGATTGGAGAAGGGGTTGTCAGCTCAGGTGGCGTCTTCGTCATCTGACGATGGTCCAAAATTCCCAAATATAGTCCATCTTGTTGCTTTAAAACGAGTCGTTAATATGTAACTAACTAAGTTAAACTCTTCTGCTTATAATGAAAACTGATTATGCAGGATGCCACTAAGAATGACGATTACTAAGAACTTTACGAAGAATGACGATTTACCGACTTGAGGGATGAGTCAGAGTTCTTGACTTCCAAGTATAACAAGTAATATGAGATTACTTAGCAGGTGACTGTGCATTTTGAAAGTCTTTTTCATAAAACTGTATAATGATTATAAATAATATTTAAAGCAAAAGAGGTAGGGGGAAAAAGGGAAGGAAGAATTTCACACGTTGTTTTTTGGGTTTCGTTGTTTTTGTTGTTTTTCAGTCCAGAGTCATTTCGGTGTGGTAAAGCACCAATTAAATTTTAAACACGGATGAGTAGCGAATCTCTTGATGTGAAGAGAGACGGAAAACTTTGTTGATTAAAGTTCTAAAACGGAATAAAGTGTGTTGAAATTTGTGGAATTTTTTAATTAAAATATATACTTAGAGTTTAATGTTGATCGGCAAACAAAATTAACAAGAATGCAAAAAAGAGTGTCATGCATTTAAATCTAAACGAATCTTTACCTTAAATTTTTTTATCTCTGACTTTTCATCAAGGAATCTGTTTGCTAAGATTAAGTATAGCTTGGATGATACAGCGTCCAAAGACCTCTTTTGTATATTTATTTCCCTCTACGCTTTCTACGTTTTGATCTGAAGAGCAGATGTCAAAATCAAACTTCAAGCCTTCTAGATGTTTCACGACAAACCTGGTAAAGAAATCGTCTGCTTAAGAACATGATTGTGCCGATAAATAGTAAAAGAGTGCCATCGAAAAATCCCTCCTGGAAAGTGCACAAGGAAAATATGGAAGAAATAGCGTATTTGCATTTGTTGAGTTCATTTCTCATCAGTATGCATCTATGACCAAAGAGATTTTGTTTGAAAACGTTGAGTTTTTAATGGGATGGATTAAGATGGACCTGAAATCATCGAAAAGAATTTGAAAGAGGTAAAGTTCTTAATTAATTCGTTTTAAATTATCATTAAGTAGCATTGTAGAATAGTCATAGAATTGAGAAAGGCGAATTCTGCAGTTCAAATCGATAATCCGAATTTTTGATTATAATCGGTTATTTATAATTTTACACAGATATTAGAATATAGAAAAAGAATTGGCTCGATATCCACCATTTTATGACTGAAGATCTAAGATCACAAATCGCTGTTTATCAACAAATAAAATAAATATCGAGTGGACAAATTAACAAATCAATTATAAAATTAATTTGAAAGTGCCAAATAAATTAATTTATAAAAGAAATTCTATGAATTGTTAAATATTAGAACTTCAGTGTATGTTTACATTGCATTATTAAAGACATTATGGAAAAAAGTGAAAATAATTGTAATTTCCAATATATTTGCTTATTGATTATTCATAGGACCATTTATTTATTTTTCCACTTGACAAGCTCGATGAAATAATTTTTAATTATTAATTTGAAGCTTATTAGTTCATTTTAATTTACCATGAAAATAAAATGTTTTTATTTGTATATAAGGATTGTATTAACTTATAATTAAGGATATTTTTAAGAGTTTTATTACTTTAATCATGTTTCTCCATGATATTTCCATTTGCCATTAAATACTGTTCAGTTATTAAAAAACGGGAGTCGCAGGTGTTCTGGCTAAGACCACTAATTGGCTAAATCCGCACTGGTGTAGTTCGCTACAAATTTCTCTAAATTCTTTAAATCAACAAAAACGAAAGAGTGAAAAGTAATTTTTTTTATTCATTCGGCAATCGGATTTTGATGATTATCATAACATTTCTAGAAGTAATGAGAAATAAATTTGTAATTCTAATTTATATATTATTACAATATACAGCAAAGATGAATTTTATTAAAAATCTTAAAGGAATAAAGAAAATAGCAGTTGAATTTGACAGGTAGTTTGAAAGAGTCAATTTTTGGAGAAAAGGAAATATTCTAGTATCGATTCATTGGTTGATACCCTCTAGAAATAATTAAAAAAATACAGATGTATCTCATTTGAAAATTTCTAAGTAGCAAGAGAGAAAAGGATTCAATCCAATTTTAGAAAATAACATTTCAGCAATCTCTGAAGAGCTGATAAGACAAAAATTTCGCTGGAACGAAATACTGCAAGTGCGATTGAAAAATAATGAAGACGTGATTCAAATTCGAGCCAGACGTTCGAAAAGGTTTCAAAACTAAATAAATATCGGCTGATAAGGTGACGAACTCGTACTTAGAATAAAAATAGCGTTGGCAAGTTGAATCTCCCACAGAAGTAAAAATGAATTGGTTTTATTGAATAAACATGAAAGTTGAGACATAGACAAGCAGAGAAAATTGAAATAAAACGCAAGATATATTTATTAAGTAAAATGATTTTTGAATAAAACTAGATAACGCAAGAAAGACAAGATATAAAGCAACATATAGCGTCTGATTTTAGGGCAATAAAAAGAAATAAAAATTATTCAGAATCGTACTTCTCCAATTGTAAAAATAGAATCCATCCCATTTTAATAGCCCTTGCATTAAAATTAATTTTTATTATTAAGTTCTTAAATGCATATTTATGCAAAAACGTAGAAACTTTCTTCTACCCATTTGGTTACGAGAAATTGATTATATAAAGCTTTACATTTGAAAAAGAAATATTTATGATTTACAGCAATTTAATAGAAATCTATTAAAAAAAAATTATGTTAATTGCAAAAATTGGGTAAATGCTTCTGATAATTGTTCATTAAGATGGTCAAAATATCCTTATATTATATACATACGTAGATGTAGCTGTAGTATTTATAAAAAATTATAAAATGCATCAATTATTGCAATTAACAAATGTATTGGAAGTACGTGAATACCAAAATCAAAATCTTACGTGAATACCAAAATCAAAATCTTTAAGTTATGTAAATTGTAAAACGTGAAGGGATTAATTTGTCAAAGTTTGAATTCATTGAGTTATTGTTAAATACAATTCTGAACTATTATATATTCCATCGTATTTTTTAAAACTACAACTATAAAAGAATTTTCCCTCACAAAAATGAACAGATTAAAATTATTGCGCATTGGAATTAGCGCAATTTATATTAAGAAGACGTGCTCTTATATTTTTCGCAACTTAAATCAAAATTTATTCAAAAAACAGGGAAAAGACAATTTAACTGAAAGAGTATCAATGTTTGTTGGGTACAAAAGAATTTTTTTGACAAAAATTTGGCTTCATGAATACTAATATTGATGGTAGTTGAGAAGTGTGAAATTTGCCAAGTCTTTCCGATGGTGTAATTCTAAGTAATTTTTTTATTTCCTTTTTTTAAAAGAAGCGCACTTTTCTTAAATTGTAAAACAATGTGCCATTTCTAAAATTAAAAACAACATCAATTAACAATCAATTTACATTTTTACATCATCAAACCGAATTATTATTTGAAGCATCAACTCATAAGCGATTCTGTAACCATACATCCAAGCAGTCCAATGACAACTAAGTGGATTAAATGAACCAGGTCTTAGAATAAATGAAGACAACTTGGGATTTTTTATAAATTAATCGTTGTTGAAAGATAATACAATTAAATAAACCTTTATATAAATTAATTCTAGATTCTTACAGAAGCTGCAATGAAAGAAATTAAAAGTTAATGAGATTTTCATAAATTTCTTCATTTTCGTTTAGTTTCTTAGAATTCTTTGAAAAAGCCATTTATCTCAGAAGTTGTGTAGTAAAATAAAGCGTCGATTTTTTTAGATTAGAAAGACGATTGTGTATGAAGATTCAGGGGGTAATGAACCAATCATGAAATCTCATCATCGTAACCAGCAACATCTACTTCTTTTATATAACCTTTCTTCATGAAAAAAGACGAAAAGTTTATTGAAAATTAACGAAAAGCTATCTTTAACTGGCGAAGTATCTGATAAGTACTTAAGAATAAAACAGAAGTTTAAATTGCCTAGTTTCCTGAAGATTGCGTTTAATTGATTTTATATAGATTAAAAGACTTATATTGACGATTTATTTAAATTCACCTCAGATTTTGAGAAGGTTCTTAATACATAGACATCTTATCTCATTTCAAATAAGTACTTTAGTATGGGCTGTAGGAATGATCATCTACAATTTCCGACATTTTTCATTCGAATGTTTCAAACTGATTGAGACAAAATTCATATTTAACTCGGTTGAACTTTTCATTTTAGTCCTCGTAAAATGGCAAACGTAATGTACGATGATTGGGAAATGTTGCACGTAGGCATAACATTCGGCGTGGGTTTTTTAAGTACTTGGAAGACATCAGGGTTTAGTTATATTAACGTCCCGTTTTAAAGCAACACTAAGGCTATTTTGGAACGGACCTTAATTTTTAACCGCGGTCAGATGACGGAGACGGAACCCGAGCTGGCAACCCCTCCTCTATCCAAACTTCCACACCACATCAGCGGGAGGACGTCTGGCCTTGATGGATTTAGCGTGCACCAGAACCGCTTACACGACGGTTCCTCGGCGGCCCTTCGATTCCGAAGCCGAGGCATTACCACCAGGACACCGCGGCCAGGAAGACATCAGGAAAAGGAAAAGATGGAACTCTAGTCAATTGTCAAGAGTCTTGAAATAAGCGAACTTTTGCTTTTGGAAGGAATTACGTCGAGTATAAAATTATGATTTTATGTTAAGATTTTAAACGTTGATTGCTTACAATACCTTGAAGAATGATAGGTAAAATTGCAGTATTAAAATCGCATTATTTGATAAATCAATACTCGGAAATCCAACCAAGCATTTCTGACATGACACATTTGGCATTATAGCAGAAGTAATAGGGTTATTTTCCCAGGTTAGATTTCTCTTGCTTCATCCTGATATACACTCTTTTTGCGATTAAAATAATGCCTATTCATTTAATTCGTTATCTCGCTAAATTTTTTCCTACATCAGAAAACAATACTTGTCGTATCTAGTGTTAATAAGCATAAATTCTAGGATTCACAAAAACTAATAGTTTTTCTATACAAAGTCATTTGCAAATAGTAACTAAATGAAGGAAAATTAGATTGTAAGATTCTAATGGAGTTTTTAAAATACATCGCGCTTCATATAATTTGAAGAATTTAAAATTTTGCGATAAGCATAGCATTTAAATTCTAACATACCTTGAAACTCTGCTGCAAATAGACAATATCAATTGTTAATTATCAGAAAGATTAACTACTGTATTATGTAATGATCAAATACCTAAAATTAACATTCATACAACATGATTTTGATGTAATCTATACTTATAATAAAGCTCAATGTGTGTGTGTGTGTGTGTGTGTGTGTGTGTGTGTGTGTGTGTGTGTGTGTGTGTGTGTGTGTGTGTGTGTGTGTGTGTGTGTTGGCGCTCTACAGGCCAGACCATTCAACCTACAGCTACCAAATTTGGCACGTGTATACCTTGGAGGCCGGGAATGTGCACCTGGGGGTTATTTTTTCGAATTTTTAATTAGAATTTTATTTATTTAAAAATTAAGTGAAATTTTGGCGTGTTTCTGCTATAACTTCCGAAAATATTACCGCACAAAAAAGATTTTTACATCAAGTTAAAGATCAAAAATTTATCTTTTAAATGATACTACTGTTTTAATCTTAAAATTAAATTTCTATTTTTAATGAATTTTTAAATAAATATTTTAACTATGTTTTTCAATAATTTTTTTCGTCAAAAATAAAAATGAGGATTAAGCACGTTTCACATTCAGGAGAAAAAAATAGCTTTTTTCAAAGTGTTGCCATCACATTGATTAAAGCTCTAACTGAAAATAAATTAAATCTTTTTGGAAATGAAATCTTCAAAAATATAATTTTTGTCACGTGTCTGTAGGAAATGAAACAAATATGAAATATTATTTTTTTCTAAAAAATAAATTCAAGAAAAATTATTTTATGATCTTTTACACTCTCTATATTAGTAATCCAATAAATCAGTTTTATTTTAAGGCAAGTTTTGTTTAATATGAACAGGATATCCATTCAAATCAGGGCCACACAGCTAATTTGTAAACCTTTAGTAAGACAAAGATCTGTTGCGACATAAATCGTAAATATTTTATTTAAAAGTAGCAAACGATTATTTTAATAATTATAAATTTTATTTTGTAAATAGTTGTGAAATTCAGATTGGCAACAGTGATATTTTTGGAACTTTTAATTTGTTGTTTAAAAACGATGCTAGAATTTTGAATGAAAATAAGTTGATGTAAATTTGATAATATTATCTATAATGTAATAAGATTTAGTTTCATAATAAGTTTGTATGCATTTTATTTTTGTTGACGCACGAACACAACAGATCTGCTAAAATGGTCTAAATAGAAAAATGATTATATTTTATGTAACTTAATTCAATAAATGCTCTAATAAATAACGAATTTTTGATTTTACATAAAGCTTCTGCTGTCGAAATCACGAATAAAAAAATGTGAAACACTAATATTTTAAATAAAAAGAGTTAATTTCCATTCAACTAAATCAATCACTTAAACTGACTGATTTATGAAAATTTGAATATCACTATTCAATAAAAAAAAAGGATAATTTTAGATTTTCCATCGATCGTTTCAAAAAAAAAATACGTCAATCAGCGCGCAGGTTTCTAAGAATAATTGGCCTAAGATTATGAAAATGTTGAGTTTTTCTAGATTTTTAACATTCAAAACTTCATAAATAAGTCTTAGTTGATCGTGGAAAATAGAAACATTCATTCATTTATTTAAAATTTGTTGTGTCCGGGATATTTCTCAGAATATGATACTTTACTGCATTAAATTTAGATTTCATAATTTTTGAAATATATTTATAGGCTGGAACAAAATATTATTATTGATTTCATTTCAATCCTTTTGAAAGCAAAACTAAAAACTGAATTTTATGCTAAATCTGAGAAATTTTTGTTGAATTATTCTTTGAGATATTACATAAATTATCAAAAATATTTTGTAGTTCACATAAGACTTAAATACCGAGATATTCTGTTTGCAATACTCATATTCAATAATAATAGTAATAAATAAATAGCAATAAAGATGATAAATAAAATAAAACGCTTGGTTTTATTAAAAAATATCTTTATATTAATTGCAATTTCATCATTTTCACTTTAAATTAAAGTTGACGTTTTACCCGAAATGACAACAAATTAGCAAAATATATAGAGTAAATTGAACGAAACGATCTAAACAACAGTATAAGTTTGGTATGACTATCAAAATTTGAAGATTAAAATTGTTTTGTTTGAGAATCTATTAAGAGACCAGTTACTTAAAATATTTAATTGAAAATTGTAGCGAGCGGTAATATTGGCGAACCGGCTGGTCGCCAAAGGCGGCTAGTTTTACTAATAAAAGAAACTATCAGAATGAATAAATAAATAAATAAATATTTTCACAATTCCGAATATCGACCTTCAGTCAACTTCCTAAAATCAATCGAGTATTGCATGAATAGAGATAAACAGGATATGAGAAAATTTGCAAACACGAAAAAATTTTCAAGAAATTTTATTTATAGCAAAACTAATCCTTTTACAATCTTTACAATAAATGAAAAAAATAGTCCAAAATATTTTATAACAATAAAGTTACAAATGTATAAGATAAATATTCAAATATAAAAATTGCAAAATTCAGAGAAAAATATGGTTAAAAAAATTACTGTAATTATAAATCCACAAACAAACATTTTAGGTATATAACAGATTACATAGGTTATAAATCAATAAGTACATTAATATAACGGCTGGGTAATGCATCAAATGAGATACACATTTCTAATGGTTATAAAAAGATGGAAAAGTTTTTGCATTGCATTCAGTTTTGATATTTCATAATATAAAAACGCAAGCATCGAATGTGTGAATTTAACATAATGGAGAGGTCGATTTCAACCAGGAAGATGAAAAATCCATTGCAACACGAAAGCGAGAAACTTCAGATTGTTTCACAATTCTCTGTTGCTGCTCGTTGAGGTATCAGAACTGCAGGAGTGTGACTCAATCAATTTCCGACTTGGAGCAAAAAGATGCATTCAGTCTGTCTACCCAAGTATTTTCAGATTAAGAGGTAGAATTAAGCCAAAGAGGATAAATTTCCAAAAAAATAAAAGTAGTCAAATCGGAGTTTTGCGATGTTAGAAATGATGCGAATTGAATGGCGAAAGCTTTATAATTCAAAATGAAAATATTTCAGTACCGGAATTCAATACCGCTTTCCATGCTAAAATATTTAGGCTGAATGCTAAAATATAAGCGAGAAATAAATATCACAACTTGATAAATTATCCGAGACCAATTGCATAACATTTGCAATGGATAGTGAAAATTTTCATCTCAAATAGAATTTTCTACTTAATTGTGCATAAACGTTAACTCAAAAATCCACTAACTGAGAATAAAGTGCACTGCATTTAAATAAAATATAAACATATTCAATTCGACAAGTTAATATCTCTATCCTCTAACTAATGAATGTTTATTTGTGAATCGTATCAATTCACTTTTATCATCGAAAGGGTTAATGCTGACTAATATGCCAGAAATACTCTGGCTGTTATGAATATTAAAAAATGCACCAGTTTATACTTCAACTAAAAACGTTTTTAAAACTAGCTCAAGAAGTGTTAAAATTTTATTGAAAAGCAAGTTAAAATGCGTTTTAAGCCGTCTTCAAGATATTGCATGTAGTATTTTAATAAAACATAGGAGAATAAACAAAATGGGAGAAATTCTTGATAAAATGCTAAACTTGTTCGATTCACATAAGATTTAAAAGTCAAAGCTTCAGATTTGCACTGTATCCATTTCTTTCCGTGAAATAAAATAGAATAAATGCCAAAGTCAGCCAATCGAATGTGAAAAGATTTTTCATTAGTTCATAATTATGAACTCTTCTATGGAAGATACACTAGGCAGTACAAGGAAGACAGAAATAACTATTGGCGATAATTAATAATTGTCGCCAATACATTCACTCACTTGGCGACTCTCATAGTAACAAACGATTCAGTCAGGTGAAAAATACATCAACACTGAACATGAAATTTTAAGCATCTATTGCGTCCATGTTGTGCTTATATAGAATAAGAAAATTGAATTCAATGCAAATGTTACATTTTCAGCATTTTTGTTTAATTTATTGAATATTGCTAATGACTGAAAAATTTAAAATGCTTGTCGTTTTAGAAGTTGAGATCTGTTAAGCAACGAATTATCACTATTAATTTGTCAATATTAAACAAAAAAGTTACTGAATTGAAGCAAATTTAGTGACTAGAGATTTGTCACTTCAAACTATGATATTATCTGGAGTTATACACTGCTAGATTAACTTTCCAAGCCTGTTTCTTGGCAGTAAGTAGTCCCTAAATTAGAAATTCTAAATTTCTTTCTAAGCATATTATTTTAGAGCAAATGCATGGATTAATATTTCCCATAGACAGAAAGTGTTTAAAATAAAATCCTATACAAAATCAGATGGTTTGTGGTATTGCATAAAGATTTACTGAAATTCAATATGTATGAATGTTTATCAATTCTTTTTAAAAGAGTTATGAGCATTGTCGCTCAGTAATCGTGCATTCTTGTTAATCATTTTCATCAATACAAAATTACAAGTAACTGTTTATTTTCAGTTTAATTCAGTGTTGTAGTAATAACTAATGAATTACAACGAACTGAGCATGGATGTCCAACTTTAAAATAACCACAGCTTTAAAAATACCAATCTCAAAAGAACAGATTAAAATGAACATATGTGAATTAACGCACTCCATGAAATTATAAGAACGTTATTCATCCGATACTATAGTATTCAAGAGAGCTTTCTGATGACTAACAACTGTTGCTTCAAATATTCTTGCTAAAGAAAAGTTCCAATTACTTAATTGATGCGATTACTAAGTAAATGGGACAAAAGAGCACTCCAAAACAGCTGCTCAGGTTGAGATCGTGAACTCAGCTGCGTTGTTCCATATTCAAGGTTTATAAAAATTTAACTCTAAAAATAAACAGGAAGTGTAGTATGCTATTGCATATTCCTATTTACTGAGAACTTGGAAATCCGAACTCCTAGAACTTTATGCCAGACTGTGTCGAGAAAGGCCTTACTAAAAATGCAAATCCACCAATTTACAGAATGAAAATGTGAACCTAAGAACATAAAATTCCTCGGTGGGACTTAAAATACATAGAAAAGTTTCGAATTGAATGCCGGCTTATCAGGATAATAAATAAATTTTCAAATACTATTCATACATTGAAAATATTGGAAGTTTCCAAATATAGCTCTAAGCATCACAGCAGCCTTAAATACCGTTTTTTGCGTTAAGCAATTTGCAGAAAGAAAACTAGCCTCACTGCTAGTTAAAGAGATTTGCTCTGATCCCTGCCTCCCCCCCCTAGCTTGGGCTGTAGCATTTTAAATGAAATGCTAAGCGTTATCGAAAAATATTCAAATGCGCATACAGAATTTTCCCGTAAACGGTGATGCCGAACACGAGTTGTCAAAAATTTGTAAGCATTCCCCAGGATAAAAATACAGCAAGAGATGTGTTCAAAATAATGTGCTTTTATATCTTCACTAATCCAGCTTGATATCGGCAGTTGTTGTAGTCTATATACAACTTTCATAATTCGAAGAAAATCAGCCTTAAAACATTTAAAATACGATAAAATTCCCAGATAAACGAGATTTTCGCAGCCTTTTCTTTCATTTGTAGTTATTGTTTATTAAATTTCGCCCATAGAAATTGCTACAAATTTATTCACATTGAATTTGAGACGAGGCAGCAAAGTATAACATGGACAAAGCATTGAAGCATAGGAAGATAATTCTTAACATAAAATGTATGAATTTATATTCTACCTTGCAGAAAAGTACGAAAATATTAATTCAAGATAATTGCTTACAAAAACATGGCAATCTGGATACGAGACATGCTTGAAAATGTCTATGAAAGTGAAGAAATCTTCAAAGAGGCAAAAACTGAAGTCTTCCACACGATAAAGAAATCTTAAATAAGAAAATTTGTCTCATTTTGAACTAAAATAGAATTTTAGATGTAGAAGATGCCATCCAATATAGGTACAATATAGGTCACAAGTACCATTGACCAAAACAATTTCATATCGGTCATTCGATTCAAATTAAAGGCTGTGGATTTCCAAATTACAAATCTGCGTTTGTTGAAAGCAAGTTTGATTTATCCAATTAAAGCACATTAAAGGATTATATATTAGTCATTTAAATATGTCCTCAAGTTCTGCAAAATAATGGAAGTGTTAAGCAAGTAAATATTTGAAGGTCAACCTATAACGGCCAAGCTTCCGAGTTAAAATGGCATCGCAGTTGCGTTTGAGAGGATTCTATGCTGCGACCAAAGCATGAAATTTTCAGTTTTGAAATTCCATCGACTATGCCAATTTTGAAAAAATGATTTCTTCCTTCTAATATGCAAATATGCCTTTGAATCTTCATATGAATCTCATCGATCGATTTCGTAGCAGCATTTGCCATCACTTCCTTGCATATCAGCATGATCCAAAAGTGATAAAAAATTAAAGTCATTCCTGTGGCGATTGTGTTCAAGACCGGAATGCAAAATATAAGAGATTAGTTCAGAACGTGTGTGTGCGCGCAGCGGCGTTCAGGCTTTACCAAGATACGCAACACCTGAAGAAACTAATATTTTTTTAACTATAAAAGAATATCCCGTTTATATTTCTGGCAAACTTTTAGACTTTCTCTGCTGAATTCTTGAACGAATTAAAACCATGAAGAAACCGGTTAAAAAATCGAATTTCAAATTGAAGCGAATAAAAGTTGATCCTAAATTTATGTTGGAATACATAATTTAGGTTGGAATAATATTTCGCGTTCGAAGTTGCTACCTTCATCGGAATTTATATTTAAAGCTCCACAGTTTAGTTTAGGGTCTGAAATTAAATTGTGGACTTGAAATTTAAAATTATTGTAAGACTAATTTCTCCTGAGCTCTTCGTGCCTTAACCCTATTCAATATTGCCTGATCTAAAGGAGGAGGAGGTACTGATTATATACTAAATATTTCATTAATTATATAATTCCATCAAAAAAATTGAAGAAATTTTTGTTGCTTTCGTTACTGTTTTCTTTAGAAAAAAGTTTCCTAGCCATAATTTTCAACTTGTAATTCTCGAAATTGCCCTAATCAAAAGTACTGATTTTTACTTCATCACACCTATATGCAATGAAAACGACGCAAGTCAAGGCATTTTCATGGCTTTCAGCATATACAGCTAAGTCTTTAACACACGGTAGAATCTTCTATCCCATTAAATAAAAATTAAAGAAATCTCCGCCTAGCCTAACTTGATCTTCCAAGCAGTTTAACAATCTTCGAATGACTGTATCCTAGGGAGATTAGCCAAACAGCTAAAACGGAATGTGTTCGAAGCTCATGTCTCATACTCTTTTTTAAAACTAGACAGGCGAGTAAAGATTTTCCTGTGACGATTCTTTCAAAAGTTATAACCGAAATTATTTGCCGACAAAAAATGTTACACCAAGCCCAGAGCCTCCACGCTCGCACTCCTATGATTAACGATAATAAAAAATCTTTTATAAAAAAAATCATCGGATTTTCCGTTAAACTGATTGTTGGGCCTCAGGGATATCAAACCTGTTCCTAATACCTATATGGGTTATTCAGTGTAGATTGAAATGCTCCTATAATATTTAGTACTGCAATCTAGTTGCAGCTTTCTTTTCCACAGTTTTTATTGCATACCTATAAGTGGGATTAAGATTCAATAGAAAGACTCGCAGTGTAAGTTCAAACCAAAATGCACCATCATTGCCTTGTTTACATTGCATACAGACAGGATTAAGCAGGAAAAATGGAATTACGTTTTGGAAGTGATTAAGAAACGAATACAGCAATAAAAGCAACATCTTTCCTCCATTTTTTTTAAATGAAATCATTTAAATCTCTAAGATTTGTTGTAAAAAGTTACACGTATGTCTTAATACAATTATAAATCTAACTAAAGATTTTGGAAATATTTAAATGCTTTAATTTATATAAATTATCTTATGAAAACCAAAATGCAATTTATCGATTTTTTTATTAATTTAAAAATTTATTAATTTGAAAATTTTAAATTTATTAATTTTTTCTAAATTGAAGTTTAGTTTAATTTTATTATTAGCAACACATTTTTAAATAGAAAAATATAACTTTAGAAGAACGGTTTAAATTGTTTGGTCTCGAAATGCTACATTTAAGAAATGATTCTCAAGCTTTAATTAATCCTCTTAAGATACTGTTCAATATATTAATTTTGTGTGCATTATTAAACGGTTGGTTAAAGAAAGTAGAAGTATTCAGTGTCAATCATCAATGTTTAAATATTTGATTCACATTCAATTTATATCAAATTTTAAATATTTCCAACGTTAATATATTTTTCTTTAGAATTTGATCATACTTTAAGTTAATTCTACAAATTTTATGTTACGTAATTCTAGTTCTGTGTCGAGTTCTGTTATGAGCATTCCCTTGTTCGCAAAATTCGATCTATTTCACTAGAATAAATTTCATAACAGTAGCATAGATATCGTCAATGCTTCCTATACTGGTGCTGTATTACTCACTTAAGTGCTCTGCTTTTGCTTCGGACAAAGCTTTTTCTTTTTATTAGTTCCTACCTATATTGTTTTATATTATCGACTGGCATTTATCAATACTATGTATTGCATTTGAGTCTGTTTTGCTTATAAATATATAGAGATCTTAATTTCTTTTTCTTCTCTTCAAGCACTTTATTCAACTCGGTTAATTTCAATAAATCGATACAACTTCAGAGAGAGTTGCTTCAAAGAAATCATTGACAAATAAGGACTAAAAGTATTTACACATTTATTAAGCATAGCATTTAGATTGGCCCTCATGCAATTTAGAATCAATAAATTCAGAAAACAGAAAGAACATTAAGTCAGACCAGAATTTTAGATTTGTAACTAGGAACGAAGTGTAACATTGACTATCGAAAAGTCCTCTCGAAACCTATATGCATCTAAACTGAAACTTGACCATACGGGTGTCAGATGTAGCACCATTTCATTCTGCTGTAGGGCGAAAAATCCCGAAATTGAGAGCAGTAGTATTGTCTGATATCGTTTCAATCCTTGATAAATTCTGTCGCAATACTGGTTTCTGCCAGGAAGAGGTTGATCTGCGAGGAAATTGACAATTTTTAAATTGGTTCTAAGCTAATAGGTCTTCAGTCAAGTGAAATAAAATTGCTAAGCGAAAGTAAACTACATGATGGAAAGCCTTTCAAATACAGCATTCAATTAAACAATGTAGGAATTATGGAACAGATTCGTATTTGTAGAAAGATTTTAAAAGCAGGAATTAATCAAAATTAAAAACCTCAATTTAAAGAAATTAAAGATAAAGTATGACAAAATAGAAAAGAAAGACTTTGAACTCCGTCTTAAACAAAGTAGAACAAATACAGTTGGTACAAGAAGCAATTTAAAAACAGAACATTTTAGGATGCAGACAATGTCAGGCAAAATTCGAAGTGAAATGTAAGTATACGTAGTTTAATATCAGCAGAAATTGCTTTGAGAATTTCCGAAATTGGGATCGCACTTGCTAGTTATAATAATCTGGAAAATGCATCTGCTCAACCATTGGGCACCTGCTATCACCATTACGCTTCTACCAAAACATTCTAAACTGCAAAAAAAATTATTTCAAGAAAAGTTGTTTATTTACCACTAGCCACTCAAAAGCTATTTCTAGCCACACTAAATTCTAATGTCCGCCTTTTCTTGATCTCGACAATTAGAAAATACGTTGGAAATATCTACTTGAGAATCTAAACTAAGGTTTGGCACCGTCAGCTTTAAAGTAATGGAGAGAATGCATCGGAGAAAGTAACAAAGCCACATAGAATTGCCAAATACTGTAAATCAAAAGCCAAACTTCATATTGCTTGTTTCTATTGAGATCTTCACCATAAATGTTATGAAGTTTCCTTTACATGACGAGAAGACCAAGCCAACATGTTACTCAAATCTTTAATATCATGCAAATGTCTTTTCCGATCATTCGAATGTATAACGAGCACTAGTTCTAATTAAATACATTTGGAGAAAATCACGATTCCGCCCTTCTTTCACCAATCATACAGAGAAGCTTTCACAGCGGAGCGACACGGTGGGCTATAATGAGAAGTTGCTCTATAAGTAGATGGATTCTCTTTTTCCTGGGATCACATTAATGCAATAAATTTTTAAAGATGGCCG
The DNA here is from genome assembly GCA_026543865.1 of Argiope aurantia. Lineage (NCBI taxonomy): Eukaryota > Metazoa > Arthropoda > Arachnida > Araneae > Araneidae > Argiope > Argiope aurantia. The sequence goes on along the minus strand of JAPMOR010012150.1, from coordinate 9,373 downwards.
CATTTCCCACAGACTTATTGCAACTCCACTTGAACAATATAAATCACCATTAGAAATTATATTGCTAGTTTAAACGGCGATTTTCAGAATAAAAAACTAAACTAAGAAAATTTTATATTAATTCATAATAAATCCAGATGAAAACTAAATGGCAAATAGTTACTTCATATTATCAATGAGGAGTGAACAATAATGAATACTATGACACTATTATCCTTAGTGGTAGTAGTCAAGACACCATTATCAAAGAGATTATTAGGACAGCATTCGACTCTATTGTGCAAACAGATGGGTCTCCTGGTAGACCCGGACTTTAGGGGGGGAAAATTACGAGCAGAAACTCATTTCAAAGATTTTCCAAACGGCCCTTGCATTTTACAAAGATCACTTATATTAACTGCCAGGATTGCAAAATTCAGTTTAATATCCTGATGCATTCCAGCTGTATCAAATACTTTAAAAGGAATGTACATAGCAATAGTCAATGCTTTATTACAATAGCAAATATGTAGGGAACTGCAGAATTGAATAAAAAAAGCAGGTACTTAATTAGTATTTAAAACCATATTAAAGTCTATTGAAATATCTAGTCATTTCTCTTAAGCAATAAAACTAGTAAACATTAATTGAATATAGTAAATGAATCGATATTCATTTTATAATGTCGAATGAAATATTTCATTCAAATTTTAAAAGAACATTAACTAAATACATTACATTAGAATTTAGTCTCAAAATCCAGTCTGCACCTAAACTGCACCAAAACTATATAAACTTATCAAAAATAAAAAGATTTTTGATAAATACTGAAATACTCATTTATCTTTGGCATATGTAAATTTTACATTTGCAGAAATATATGCATTTTTCAAGCAAGTTCTCTCATTTAAAAAAAAATCACACAAGTATATTATCTCTCAGCCTCAATAAACTCGAAGCATTTCAGATAAATTTGTTAATGCACAAATTAATAACAATTGAACATAACCAAGAAATTTTTAAGTGTCTCATACCAACTCACTTTTCAGAATATTTATACAAAAATGAATTTCCAAGCAAGAAATTTAATGCTACAAATCAGACACAAATATGACTAAATTTACTTAATATTGACGACATCTTGCTTAAATATAAATGGATTTCACTTCTAATTCAGTTCAAAATCAGCAATTAACAATCATAGTAACAAGATGGATTTTACACCTATTTTGATCACTGTTACACAGGAGCATTTCACCAACCCTCCGATTACTAAACAAACTGAGTTTCCTAGAATCTCATTTGTATTCATCTTAAAAATTAGAACAACTTTGAAATCGTATAGCCGAGTTCATTTTATTATGACTTGATCATAGAATAAATAACTTGCTTGTACATATTTAAGAAATGCAAGAAACAAAGCGAGTGTATTATTTTTAACAAGTTCATAATCACAAGCACTTAATAACAAATGCTTGTTTTGTACTTAATTTTATTCATACAAACACTTAATAATTTTGAAAAATATTCGAATTTCAAAAATCTTTAATATTTTTCAAGCAAGTTTCGTCTAAGAACATTTGCGGCTCTAGTCAAATGTTAAGTCATAGGTAGAATAGCGTATTCGATCCAAGTCGTTTTGAAAGAATGAAATTTTTTCAATCCGACTGTTCGGAAATCAAAATGGAATCTAAAGTTTATCTCCCAATTCAATAAATTATTAACTTTCTAAAACAATGTATTTGTCAACTATCAAAAAAAATCGACTCCTTCTGCTGAATTTTTTTTAAAGATATTCATAAAGGTCGGTCCTTTGTAAAGTTGAAACAGACTATTTTGTGCTATAACAAATACTTAAATGCTACTGAAAGTTTTTTTGCCATCTATCGATTGAACGCTGCAATCAATTTTTCGGTTAATTACAAAAATTGACATTCATATTTGAAATTTTCAAATGAAGCATTCGCAAAATGTATCATTACACAAAAAATCAATATCGGCTGATAATTAAAATTACAGTCTCGAGTAATTTTGAAAATATATGTGTACAGTGCAATCTATGCTAATATCATACATTTAGGTCATTAATTTTAGCAATGTCAAAATTGATTCATTTTAATATTCACAATATTTTAGAAAATTATATATTTTATACAAAATAGCACTTGGTATTTCGTACACTAATGTTGCGATGAACTTCCATTTAACGAAACAAAATGATTTGACTATAAAATATTTAGCTCTTATGAATATTAGGAAAGTTAATGTTTTATATTTTACTGGATTTATTAAATCTGAAGTTTTATATTTAGTTTAATTTCCGTTCCCTAAAAAGGAAATTTTCAATAGAGAATTAAAAACGTGGATTGTTACATTTATTTTCACTATTGGCTGTTAAACGCTTATAATATTTTTGGTATATTTATTCAGAGAATCCGAGATATTTTCTTAAGCTTCTAATTGAAAGGTAAAAGTATAAGTTAAGCTTCTTTACAAATTAAAAGAGAAAGGCAGCTGGCACCTACCTCCCACCACATCCATTTTTCTCCAAGGCGGCAAAAGGTACTCGGAAATATCCGCCCCCCCCCCTCCCTCCCTTTTTCCCTTACCTTTTCCTTCTCAGGGTCTAAACTTTTCCGACTTGCGATTTTGATTCGAATGCAAAATCATCGTAGAGCAGAAATTCTATAATCCCATTCTTCATAATCGGAACAGGGGAATGACTAGAAGACCTAAAATCAAATTGTTAATTGTTAGTTTGATAAGATTTAGGAAAGTTTCATCATGATCAAGCTAAATTAATCGTTCTCCTCAATTACGTGGCTAATTCCATGTGCTATCCCAAATTTCTTGAATATGATCCATATGAAACTGTGACCCGTAATTTAAGAAGCCCTATACTATCCTACCAGAGCAGGTACCCCTCAATTACTTTTCGTAAAGCTTAGCTCCATACTTTGAACTTTAGGAAAAACCGATTTCAATGGATAATTAATAATCTGATTATTCGATATACGTCTAAATTAACTAGCAGCAAAGAATTGCATTGAACATTTTAATTCACTTCGTTACACTAACTGAATTAGTTTAAAAGCTTAAATTTTCCTGCATGCGTTTTCGATAGAATAATCAGACCTAGTGGATTACTAATATTTTCTTCCTATTAAACCGCATCAATCTTATAATAAAAATTTCTAAATTAAAATTTGTATATTCAAGGGCAATGAATCCAATGAAGACCTTTATTCGCGTAATACTTTTCAATATTCATACTTGAAGCAAAATAGCCGATATTGCTTGGACAAATATATGGACTTCCATTTAACCAACAATTGTTTATTGTATTACTAATGATAAATTTACACAATTTTCGGATTTTTTTATCCGTTTCATGGTATTGAAAAAAGTCGAATAATTTCAACACCGAGCAGAAAGTAAATCTTAAAACCGAGCGTAAGTTTTTTTTTGTTTGTTTTTTTAATGTAGAGCACGTACTTGAAGTGTACTCCCAATAGAAATGATGTACCCGATGGATATTAAAGAATTTTCTTATTAGTCTTAAACATATATCTTGCACTTAGATGCTTTGAGCTGGGTTTAGCTTTGCGAGTTTCATATGGTTAATTGTAATGGTCATTAATTATTGTAGTATCGAGATTTTTAAATGCTTTGTTACATTCTCAGTTTTTACCCTGCTTGTGAACAATATGGAAATACAAAATCAAAGTTTGAATTTTTACACTGAAGCTTGTATTTTTTTACGAACTTGCACCTAGTTTCAATTTCGAACTATTGTTGGGCAATGTGTCAGCTTCTTTAAGATATATTAAGCAAGTACTAATGCATAAGCTACTAACTTCGGAATACTATATGATCTTTGTATTTAAACACAAGATTATATTCCGGTCATAGAACTTCTCACAATCCGTCGATTCGAATACCTGATCTAAGGGTAGGTGAATAAGCTCCAAATAAGTTATAAAAAATTTTAACATAACTACTTTTAAAATGAATCACCAGCTTTAATCTTCCAATCGGGCTACGTTGTCAAGCAATGAGCATCAAGTAGAAAGTTGATGTTGCCGATGATGTCTTGAATGAGTGGAATGATATTCTCAAGCTTCGGTAGAAAATAAATTCGACTTTTAATATATTAGATTTTCTTCAAATGGAGACATCTTCTATTCTTGTGCGGAAGAGTGAAACTTCTCACCTAAAGAGAAATATTGAAATAAGCATCATTGCAACATCTGAAAATTCAGAAAAAGATTTAAAATAAAATTTACTAATGTTTCTTACAATTTAAAAGCACATTAACTACATTCTTTTAACAGTTTGATATACAAGAGTACAGACTGCGGAATAGTTAAGAATTCACCGAGCATCTCGTAATTACTGTCAAAATATAAATTGTTTTAAATTAAAGCCTGAAACCCAGAAGCGTCAGCAGACAAATTGCATTTTAACACCTAGCGTACCTGGTGTTTAATCATTTATGAGCCAAAAGTATAAAATGAATTGTTCCGCAAAATACAGTCTCAACTGTGGCTACAGAAAACAAGGTTTAGAAATGTGAATCAAAATCTAATTAGGAAATTAATATGGAAATTTTAAAAGTGTTGGTTGATTCTTATAACTTTTTTTGGAGTGCCATATATGGACTGGCTTTAATTTACGTCTCCAGTTTCTTTGCATGGACAAAGGCGGGATATGAGTAACTTCGTTGAGAAGTAATCGGTGCGAAACAAAATTCAAAACTGATTTTAGAGTCATTCTACGACAATAGTATCAAAATTAAAAATCGAAAAGACTTGCCGCGTCATTCAAATGAGTATTATAGGGTTTGTTTCTAAACTGCAGTTTTGTAATTAGAATGAAGGCCGGAATCTTTTCAGAAATACTTATGATTAAAACAACTAGCCAATTGTGTATATACACAAATAACCAAGTTACAGAACAGACTACTTTGAAATAAGAAATATTTTATAAGCATAAGATTTTGACTGTTGAAGTTTCAGCCAGTCGTACATTAGAAATTCTGATAATTCAGTAATTCAAATTTTAAAGTGTTGAAATTTTGACAAAACATTTTGGCAGATTCAAATCCGCTGAAATGAAGTAGCCCGACTGCGACTCGTACCATTATCGACGATTTACGACATTGAAATTAATCCCATTTAGAATCTTCCCAAGCATTTTCATTAACCTTATTTAGAAGCACATGCATAGTGATGCTAAAGACCGATATTTCACCTTATTTCAATCATTCTTAAGATAGCCAATTTCAATAATACAAAACATTAGAGTTTAAGATTTTATATTACCTGTATCTACAAGCAAATCACGAATTTGGCGACAACTTTAAGCTCTGCTGATGTTACTCTTCTAGTTGCACCTACAGGAACTTGTCACTTTGCATCGCATCCATAATTTTCCCGAGATCCCATTCTTGTGTACTAAATTCCGGAGAAGTAGGCTGAGACTAATTTTCATTTAGCATTTGGATTACCATCAAAGGAAAGAGTACTGGACACCATCTATAAAGATGAGTATTTCAACGAATATTGGAAGCGTTTTGTACTTTAAAAGTACAAAAATGTTTAGAAAAATTCATCGAGCCCTTCTGCAATGTGGCATTTTAATACAATTTTTAATAAATATGTAACAAAACTATACAAGAAGAAATTTGCTAATCTAGTAAGATTTCGAAACTCGATGAATTAACCACGTGGTATGCGAGAATCGGGACTCGTTTTATATTAGTAGACGACTTCATTTCCAAATTATAGAAAATGAGGCGATACTTCATATTCAGTAAAGGAGATTTTATGGCACTACAGCCGTATTAGACTTGTAACCAGATAATCGCAAATAAAAACATCCAAAATTAAAGACTAAAATTTATAAGCATTCGATACCCATAAAAAAATTACAAAAACATAGCAATTATCAACATTTAACTCAAATGGGAGCATAAAGACCTCCAAGATTGACGTCATTAGCATACGAAGATTATATGACAAATTCAAGAGAAGGTTATGTTGAACAAAAATAATCTTATCTTCAAGTATTAGAACGTTCCGTAAGAAGGCGTTGCTTAGATAAAATCGATTTGCAATAACACGTGGGAAGTTCTTTTTTAAAAGTTTGTATGTAAAAATTTGGTCTATATACCGATTAGTCAAATTTGCGACGAAAGATTTATTCAGATTGAATAAATACTTTGATACATTTATATCGCGCAGTTATTCAGGTTGTGCTATGTGTTTTTCAACAAGATATTTATCTGCCAGTTCAGAATGTATCCATCTCCCGAGAGAGAACAGCTCTAACTTTTTCATTTACGTCATTTCCATGGAATCCTACACGACTTGATTCCCAATGGAGAAAAAATCAATACTTTAGACGGAATGTTAAGAAAAACTCGACATTTAAAAATTCAGAAGCAATTCTATTTTTCATAAGGTCTCAAAAAGTTTCAGTTGACCAATAGAAATGCGATTAATAGTTAATTACGTAGTTTAGAACTAGCGTAATTCGAAAGTCCTTGCTCATTTGGAAGTACCGACGGAAAATTTCGATACGAATGCCGATTTCAGTTATGGAGAATTTATAAATTATTGCATATAGTTTAAAATACAGATCAAAATAAGTTCCTTGCTAAATAGATCAAACAAGATTTAATGTTATTAGGAATAATTTGGTCATACTTCGCCAAAACGTTCATTAAAGAATAATCTAGAAGATTGAGCTGCCACTCTAATCTTAAAGTGAGAAAGTAGAGATATGAGAAAGTTGGATTGCATGACGATTCTGTAGTTCAATGACTTTTTTGAAAGATAATTACTGCTGTTAGATTTACAATAGTCTGTTGTACGTATTTACTGGTATCGGTCATATTGCATTGTTCGAAAATTCAAGTTAACTCGCGTAGTGTAACTGGAGAATCGGATTTACTAACATGGAGCGCAGGATATGAGCAAAAATTTTATTCGGTATATTTTTAAAATAAGAAACTTAAGCTTTTTGAAGAAAGTCTCATTCGACGTTGGTATGTCTATTAGACGACACGATTTTTTAGAAGATTCTGTAGAATAGCGATTATAAGCCATCGAATGGAAATTCAATGCAATGAAAACTGGAATATATCCGATGGTTAATAATCATTGCTTAGAACATTACACCAAAAATTCTAAACACTGAAATATTACCCACTTTCAATGGGGCTTTAGGAACTATGTTTAGATGTCAAGTGAAAGATAATGGAAAATTAATATTAATGTGAATATTTCCATATCATATTCCTCTAATTCCTTATCTTTAAATTAGATGAAGGATTTGATTGTTTCATTCATTATTCATATCGGGCACAAACGTATTGCATCAATTTTTTCATTTTACTTCCTTTCATATACATGGAGCCTGGGAAAGAATTTCCGACAAAAGTGGGATTGAAATTACGCCCCAAATGAGATGTGGCTGAGAAAATTAAAAACTGGGCCATGAAATGTCGGTATTGATTCTGCAACGAATTTCCAAAAGCTTAGTATTAGTAGCATTGCATACCGTGAGAAACCTCAGTCAAGAAATTCTATAGTGGCATTTTGAAACAATCTTTCATCACAAACTCAGATTTTGCCACCGTTTAAAAGATTCTGTAGTTAGCTTGTTCGTCTCAAAATTGATGCAACTACATATTTAGGCTCAACTACATATTTTAAAATACAAAAAATGTAGCATTTTATTATTAGCTAAGGCGTTTTACGATTGATGTTAAATGAAATCAAAAATTTTGAAAATCCTTGTATATGAAAGTCATAAATATATTAAAAGGAGAGTTTAAAAAATTAAAATCTACCACCACATTATCCAGAAAAAAAACAAATTTTCAAAAATGTGGCGCCAAAGACAATTTGAAAGAATACCAGATGAAATATCGAGATTAAAACAGTAATTTAAGTCGCTTTATCTGCAACGGCATATCCAATTAGTACGTAAACATTTGTTTCAATCTAATTAACAATTTAAAAGCTTTTGGATGGACTTAAGCATCTCGAATACTTTTTTTCATTCTTTTTATGGATTTAAAGACAGTATGTTCCCAGTAGGATAAGCTCTATTCAGGCGATTAAGGAATTAACCCTTAACTATGGAAGTGAAATTTTAGGACTTAACTCGAGAGGTACGGTGTACGAGACCTCATTTCATTTACACTCCAATTAAGTTTTTTAATAAATGTATTAGTATGAAAAACTGCCAATATATTTTGCAGATCTTTATATATAGATATGTTTTAGAGATTTTTCAAGATATATTATCATTGAAAAAATGCTTTGAAACACATTTTCATCTCAAATTACATGTTGCAATAAATAATATGCTTGAAAAACATTACTTTTTAAATCATTTATTTTTACAGTATATGAAAGTATATAGAAAACAATATACTAATGTAAAAAAACAACAATTATATGAAAAAAATGGCAATGGGTAAAATTGACCCTTTTTATCGGCTTGAGACAACCTATAAATTCTGCATATATCTTGGTATATTAATATATTTTATAAATTTTTCGAGATACATTATTACTAGAAAATTAATTGTGTCTGAACATACACATCAGAATCAGTTGAATGCGAACTTTCATCGAAAAGTTCTTCTATACAATTATCCTTATCACTATAATCACTTTCTGCTTCATTAAAAAAAGTGTCTGGAGTACCGCTTCATAATAGGATCAGTAAACTGGTTGATATTTCTGGGCCCAAGTTTTAGCGCCATCTGCTAAGCCTTGTTTATCACTGGAACACTAACAGGGGAATGCGGTCTTAGAGACCGCGCTCGAAGAAATAACCGAATTATTTTAAAAAGCATTTGCTGAAATCGGCTGAAAAAGTGCACGTGTATTGAAGGTCGCAAAATAGGAAGCTAAAGGGTCAATCCATTCAATTGAGCTAAAAGTAGAATAGGGGTGACCGAAAATTCATCGCTAGTTGTCTCACAGACCGCATTTCCCAAGTTAAGGGTTAAGATACAGTATATACTTAAGCAATTAAAAGGTTTTCTATTAAGCCAATAAAAGATTTTGTAAGTAATGATTTTCTAGCTTAATCTTTAATATAATACAGGATTATATTCATTACAGAATCTTGCGATCCATTTTTCACACATACTGCAAGACAGCGATTCTAAAACAAAACAAATAAAATAAATCGATAATCAATTGATTTAAATATTGAAACATTAATTTACACACCGGAATGCACAAGTAGCAAGCACATTGTGAGGTTCTGGCATACAAGGAAGAGAGGAAAAAATTGAATACAAAATTCTATCCCGATACGCCTTAAATATACAAGCCCGTGTATACGAGTAACGCATCAAAAGTCTACC
>JAPMOR010012142.1:0-37550 GCA_026543865.1 Argiope aurantia | reverse complement strand
AGCTTTTTATAAGGAATGTCATGCACAAGATTAAAAATTATACATTTCTTATGAAATGCAAATTACACATCAATAATTTTTCAATATATTGCTGAGAAAATCTGAATTAAATTTTTAGATATCTTCTAAGTTCCAATAAAAATATTATTTTGAACATAATTTTTTTACCCTTTTAGGGTAAGCGAACTAAAATTATAAAAAGATATTTAAAAATCTATAATGTCTGAAAACCCTAAAATGTTTTATTAACAGATAGATAAGATTTATGCTCATGAGCACATAGCATGAATCCAAATTTTATTCCGGAAGTTTTAGGATTTTAAGGAATATTTCTAAAAGCTCGGTTTACAAAATACTCCAGATTTTCCAAATTTATTGACCTACAAGATTAATTCTTTTAAATATGGATGCTTACGTATTGAAACAATATTAAAATAATTAATCACTGAATATTTAGATTTTTAAAAATTAAATACATTTTGAAATTTAAAAAAATATGTTTTTTTTTATTAAGTGAATTAAAAACATATCAATTATATAATGAGTAGAAGGATAAGTTGTTTAGAAAATAAACCAACATACAATAATAGATAATTTGAACTATTATAAATAGATAATTCTTATTTTTTAGCTGAAACGAAGAAATATAGAAACATGAAATGAGGTAAAAATATAGGCATTAAGTTAATTACTAAGCTTTTACACAAGTTAAGAGATCAATTTATATTCAAAAAAATTGACACATTTGAAATTCGTTTTATTTACTAAATTTTAAGAAGGGTTATTTTTCCAATACAGCCAAAAATATTCATACAGGCTGAAATAAAATGCTTTATTGTTGAGAAAGTTTTTAAGTTTAAATCGCAGAACTTAAGATTATATTTAAAATATTAAAACAAATGCTCGTAAGTATTTAGGATAAAAATTCTTAAACATCTGACAAGAAAAAAATAGTATGTTAAAAACAACTTTGTCACCAAGCTTAATTAAAAAAATAAAAAGCGAAATGGCTTACCTTGCTGTTAAGTGAAGTAAAAATATAATAACATATGCACATTTTATTCCGGTAGATACTCGAAAAGTTCTAAAATTTTTCAGGAAAACATAGCTGTCGATACTAAAATATCGTCACCATTCTTAACTACATACGAAAAAAAAAATTTATATAGTTATGGCACATTTTCTGGAAAAGTATTTATGACTCTCATCTAGCAAAGAACTTTGATTTAAACTAGAGGAAGAATTGCTCGAGAAAGTTCCCGAACAATTTAATTCCATATCGCTAGAAAAACAAAAAGATTAATCGTATTGTTGAGGTAAAAAGTCGAGAATGTATTCTTAATTCGATCATTGCGCTGTTCTTCATTTATTTTTTCCAAAATGCCGCTCAGCAGGCATAGCAGCTAAATGAATAGAGGAACACAGATTAGGTGTGAACAAAAGAATAAGATATGTATTTTCTGACTGAGTTCTTCACTAGGTTTATTTAAAATGCCATTCGGCAGGCATAGCAACTAAAGAATAGAGGGTCATAGATTGGATTCGAACAAAAGGGTAAGATATGATTTTGCAGACCAAGCCACCAACAAGTAGATATTTATTCTCAATGTAACATTTATTGCGCAAGAAGAACAACCATGGAATCGCTTTTAGGACTTTCAAACGATAGACATCAAAGACACAAACTGGTAAAAGACTACTTCAAGTTAAGGAAAATAGTGTAATAGAAAATATTTGATTGTACAAAGGAATAAAACTGCTATGAATTGAACAGTTTTCAAAGAACCTGAAGTAAACAGAACACCAAACGAAGGTCTTGTATGTATCATTTATTCGTAATCATAACTGTAAATGTTATAGTGTGTCTTTCCGATGCACTAAACACTCCAGACGCACAGATGTTATCAAAGAAATAGTATGGAATTCCAAATAGTGGGATCTAAACTCTGACTGGCTCTAAGTATTTCTTTAAAAATATACTAATGTTATTTTGATAAACATTTCTGCCACAATTAATTATGATGGGTAATACATATCTTATGTCCTTAACAAGGAGCAGCTTATGCCATAGAAAAGTATGCTGCTGTTTCAAGCACTATCACCAAAGGAGGGGGAATTGAATTTTTGTGTTCAAATAAAAATTTGAAATGAATCAATCAGTCAATCAATCTAATCACGATAACTGTAATAACTCAAAGATGCTTGGTAAGCGAAATTGCGAAAAGGGGTTTTTCACTACTGTTGTTTTTTAAATCTAAATTTGGACACAATTGACATATGAGAAGAGGTCCAAATGCATATTTGATTCCCTTCAATGCTCAAAACAAACTTCACCTTATTGTGCATATGCATGAGAAAGTCTAGGTAAGAAAACTCAAACTGGCTACCTTAAAAAGATGCAGTAATATTATCGTCATTTGTTCTTTTTTCCAATTTTCTAAAAATATAAACTATAATACGTATTTTACAAATTATTTAGTAAATTTGTTTTAAATATTATATTTTTAAGTCTGTTTAATGTTTTCTTTACAATGTTTATTTTTATTTAAGATAAAGTGGGATTACAAATACGAATATAGCAATCCTAATACAATACTGATACAGAGAAGGCGAAGAAACAAAAGTTTGCAGATGTGAAGATTTCTAGCAACACTCGTTGATTTAATTAAACTTTTAATTAAAAATCACATCCTATTATTGACATTTACTATCAATTCAATCCATATTATATTAAATACACCGATATCTTATAAATCTATTTAATTGATTTTTTTTCCTCATATGAATTATGTCTTCGTCTTTGTTAAACTTCAAATATATTACTTATATAATCAATGCATGATTCAAATACATCGTAGTATGCAAAGAGGGTTTATTTGAACGTTGAAGTTATAAAAACAGAAAGGTTAAAAGCAAGAATTTTTAATGTAATTTTGAACTTGGAATCATAAATATAAGAGGAAATGGGTATTTAATTAACACTGCATACATTTTAATTATTTTATTCAGTAATATTTTATGTTTCTACTTCATTACATTGACAACAAAAACAAAAAGTAAACTCTAGATAGCCATAAAATAACTTTCTTTATTGGAGTATTTTGCAATTAAAGTCACTGCCTTGGATGAAACCAAATTTTACATACCTATTGTTGTCGGCATGGTGAGATAAATGCTGCAAAGATGAAATGTCAAGGGTGCCTTACTTAGTCACATCGTAGTGAAAATGCTAGAAGTGAGTCAGGAAAACTAATGATGCTAAATGTAACATTATTTAAAGGGAATGTTTTAATGTAAGTGCATTTTGCATCAGTAGAATAAATCAGTAGAATAAAATTGTTCATAATCCATTTCCTTGTGTTCATTATGAATATAAATCGGTTTTTGATAATTCATTCACGCACTTTTCCTATCATTGTCTTTTATTAATCTTATTGAGCTGAATTAATCTCCTTTCACCCATGAAATTTGGGTTTATTCTATTCATTAGATTTCACTCCGATATTTCTATATAATTAAAGATGCTTTCTCGCAATACTGTATTTGGTATTGAAATTTATATATTTTATCTAGTATATTGTACGTATCACGCATAAAGATGCAAAATATTGTACATTGCGGTAACTAATTGTCACATTTTCCCCGTCTTCCAAACGCTTCATAAACTAACAAAGTATAAAAATACTTCAAAGTCATCAAAACCCATTTATTCTAACTACTATCTTTACATTCTCAGAAATATGAAAATTTAAATAAACATTTATTTGTTAAAAACATTAAAATATACAGTACACTTCCAACTATCTGACTTACGGCCTAGTTTTCTTCTATAGTAATTAAATGAGAAAGACAAGGCATCAAGTAAGTCATCTATTAAAGCTCCTTTCAACACATCAAAATTGAATATTGGAACTGAAAGAATGAAACCATTTCCTAATTGTGTAAATTAGTTTGAGTGAAAAATAAAATCAGTTTGAGTCAATTTTCTGAATAGGCCTACGATTTAGGTTAATGCTTCGTTTATGTTTCCTGCATTTAAGTTGGGCATTACCGAATTTGTTAAAATGTAAAAAGTTTATAGCCTTTAACCTTCATTTGCTCTGATAAATTTTTGAAAATTGCAATAATAAACATATAAACTTGAAATGATAAATATATAAACACATATCTACCAGTATAGAGTCTTCTATTTTAATTCGACACGTTACCACCAAATGTTTCTACGACTCACCGGGCCGCAACTGCGTTCACACTTTTATATATATATTGCTTAGCATTCAAAAAAGAAATGAGAAAATACGTATTATAACAGTAAGTTTTGGATACAAACTTTGTCTTCTGGTATTGATGGGCAAAGAAATGAATTCCTAAAACTACGGCCTATCCAGCTTTTTTGTTATACGAACAGTCCTTATGTCACATTAGGTTGGATACTCGGGAGTGTACTGTACTCCGGCATAGTTACCTAAGAAAATGAACAACTCTGGGAATTATGTTAAAGACAAATTCCACAAAAAAATAAGAAAAATTATTTTTAAACGAAAAAAGCTCTTTACACTTGAATATTAGCTTGCTATTATAAAGAAAGGCATGCAAAATTATTTTAAAAATAAATATCGGGATATTCAAATTTTATAAAACAACAAATAAATACCCACAATTTCATCAAAAAAGGTAAATTTTTTGTGTTAACCATTGGCAAAACCAGTTTTGTACACTATAATTTGTACTTTCAGTAGCTTCATCATGCACATTTACGAAGTAAGAGATTTTGCATTTGCCATTCTTACCTTCTTATGATACCTCAAATTCCTCACCTTTATTCAATTAAGTGAATTTATCAAAAGAAATTTTGATATTCTTTACTCACAAGAACTTTATCCCAATAAGCATCTCAAGCTTTAGGTTTTGAAGAACTATTTTATCAATATTCTGAATCATGCTGACCTTCAACATTTCATCATGTTCGCACGATATATCATGTAAAAACATTTCTGCTGATGTCGTCATCGCTCTGATTGTTCTTGTATTTACGAGCGCTCTCCTAATTTGATTTGCTGTAGAAGCACTTGGAAGTGATTGATCTCGTCCAAGCTACTATAAAACTGTGGACACTGAAGAAGCTACTTCCATGAATAACGTCAAGTAGCTTTTCTCTGTCTCCACAAGTAAAGATTTGTTTCAGGATTTCATCTTTCTAATAATCACGGCTAAATAAAATCAGGTATTTTGATTTCTTTGAAAGATGCACTTAACTTTAATTCGCAATGAATTAAAGTTAAGTAATGAATTGAATAATTCTCAATGAATTAAAGATATTATAATTTTCAAATATTTTTATATATACCTTTATTTATTAGTCAATAGCCGCCTTTGGCGACCAGCCGGTTCGCCAGTATTACCCCTCGCTACAATTTTCAATTAAATATTTTAAGTAACAGGTCTCTTAATAGATTCTCAAACAAAACATTTTTAATCTTCAAATTTTGATAGTCATACCAAACTTATACTGTTGTTTAGATCGTTTCATTCAATTTACTATATAAATTTTGCTAATTTGTTGTCATTTCCGGTAAAATTTCAACTTTAATTTAAAGTGGAAATGATGAAATTGCAATTAATATAAAGATATTTTATAATAAAACCAAGTGTTTTATTTTATTTATCATCTTTATTGTTATTTATTTATTATTATTATTATTGAATATGAGTATTGCAATAATCGCTCGGTATTTAAGTCTTATGGGAACTACAAAATATTTTTCATAATTTATGTAATATTTCAAACAATAATTCAACAAAAATTTCTCAGATTCAGCATAAAATTCAGTTTTTAGTTTTGCTTGTTTTAAAAGGATTGAAATGAAATCAATAATATTATTTTGTTCCGGCCTATAAATATATTTCAAAAATTATGAAGTATAAATTTAATGCAGTAAGGTATCATATTCTGAGAAATATTCTGGACACACCACATTTTAAATAAATAAATAAATGAATGAATGTTTCTATTTTCTACGATCAACTAAGACTTATTTATGAAGATTTGAATGTTAAAAATTTAGAAAAACTCAACATTTTCATAATCTTAGGCCATTAATCTTAAGAAACCTGCGTGCTGATTGGCGTATTTTCTTTGAAACGATTGATGGAAAATCTGAAATTATCCTTTTTTAATTGAATAGTGATATTCAAATTTTCATAAATCAGTCAGTTTAAGTGATTAATTTAGTTGATTGGAAATTAACTCTTTTTATTTAAAATATTAGTGTTTCAAGAACATTTTGTTATTTGTGATTTACACAGCAGAAGTTTTATGTAAAATCAAATATTCGTTATTTATTAGAGCATTTATTGAATCAAGTTACATAAAATATAATCATTTTCCATTTAGACCATTTTAGCAGATCTGTGTCTTACTAAAGGCTTACAAATTAGCTGTGTGGCCCTGATTTGAATGGATATATTGTTCATTTTAAACAAAACTTGCCTTAAAATAAAACTGATTTATTGGATTAATAATATAGATAGTGTAAAAGATCATAAAATAATTTTTCTTAAATTTATTTTTTAGAAAAAATATTTCATATTTGTTTCATTTCCTACAGACACGTGCCGAAAATTATATTTTTGCAGATTTCATTTCCAAAAAGATTTAATTAATTTTTAATTGGAGGTTTAATCAATGTGATGGCAACACTTTGAAAAAAGCTAATTTTTTCTCATGAATGCTAAACGTGCTCGTGCAAGTTAATTTTTTTTTGTACGAAATAATTGTTGGAAAACATAGTTAAAATATTTCTTTAAAAATAGAAATTTAATTTTAAGGTTAAAACATTGGTATCATTTAAAAGATAAATTTTTGAATTTTAACTTCATGTAAAAATCTTTTTTATGCGATAATATTTTCGGAAGTTATAGCAGAAACACACCAAAATTTCGCTTAATTTTTAAAAAAATAAAATTCGAATTAGAAATTGAAATAAATAACACCCAGGTGCGCATTCCCAGCCTCCAAGGTATACACGTGCCAAATTTGGTAGCTGTAGGTTGAATGGCCTGGCCTGTAGAGCGCCAACACACACACAAACACACACACACACACACACATTGAGCTTTATTATAAGTATAGATATAGAATAGATTACATAGACATCAAATCGCAAGAAAGTTTCATTGCAGCATTGATGCTTTCTGCTTCTGAACTTGTAACAAAGCAGCTTAGCATCTGATATACTTATAAAACAAGCACTAAGAATTCAAGATTTGAAAAATATATACAAAGAATTGAGGTAAAGACAAAATAATAGATTAATAAATTTGTTCCCCTTAATATACAGGTTTCTGGTGGTTGTCAAATTATATTATTAAACCAATATATGGCATAAGATTTTAATCTAAATATGATTGAATAGTGTAGATAAACGCTGGTTAAATTTGTAAACAACTTGGAAGGCTGAAACGTATCATTAAATATCTTCCCTGTGCGATGAAATCATTGCCATTTTTATTGTTTGGTTCAAGAACTTAGAAGGGTACCAAAATCACTTTTTTTTATTAAAAATATTCAAAATTTTCCCAGTTTTCGGTATTCAAATAGAAATTCATATTCAGTTTTTCATAAAGTTTCCTTTAGAAATCAATTTAATGTAGTAGTTTGAATTTTCCATAAAGACAAATTTTTGAAGATATTCCGTCTTTATTCTTTTCTGTTTGCTTCCTTTTCAAATAGTGTTGTTCTACAAGCTGCTATAGTCAATCGTTTGGCTATCTATATTAACTAAGCTAAAATTATTTTTAATTAATATTTACGGTGTTTATGCAATTTAACATATTTTTCTCTCATACTTGAGATATGAGATTTTATATTGATATTCCATTCATGCAAATAATCAAGATTCAAGATTCACATTTATAAGTAGACAATTAATAAGCGATGGTAGAAAGTTTCAAAGAATGAACATGAATTTATTCAATTTTCTTAAAAAGAAACGAAAAACATTTATCAATAAATTTCTGCTTAGCACAAAAATTCTGTTCATCAAACAAAATTTTACTTGAACTGAACTCTTAACCCGAAAATTAAATACTTAATAATTATTTTTCCACAGAGTTTTTATATATTTCTGCCGAGAAAAAAAAGCCTGCTTTTTTTTCGATAAATGTAATCTTTTGGACCAACTTCAAAATAACTAAATTTTTTTTTTCCGAATTTGATTATTGCTAGGATACCACTGGGTTTGTTTATTTATAATTGTAGATTTTAAACATTTTTTCAAACCTTAAAGGGATAGTGGACTCTATTAGATATTTTTAGGAATTATTCATCAAAGGTTATGAAATTTTTTATACATATGTATTAAAATCTAAATACGTCACATTTCCTAAAAAAATTTGTTTTTAATGAAATATATGATTGTTTTAAAATATTTAAAGATATTTAATTTTTTTTTAATTTCAAAATATTTCAGGTGATTTAATTTTTAATTTTTTTCTATTTTTTTCTAATTACACAATGTAAATTTATTTGGAACAAAATTACGTATAATTTTATAATTTCATTTAGATACTAATTTTTTAGAAATATGTTTATGCACACGCACTGAATTTTCATAGGAACTTTGTTATTCTGAGCTAAAATTGATTTTTAACTGCCTAAAAAACTCGAAACATAAAATGCATACCCCTATTTTCTTTTAATGCTTGACCGAAATCTGTATTATCAATTTCATTTAATTTCTTCAAAAATTAAGATCTCTGGAATATTTTAAAGATATTTAAATTTAATTACAACATTGTTTTGAGAAAGATCATTAAGATAGACTTTTTCCTCTTTAAACCTTCAAATATTTATGTTATTGAACAATACGTTTTATAACACTATCTTAGTTGGATATAAACATATATTTTGGTAATGAAACGATAAAAATAAAATTGCACGATTTTTTGTCCCTTTTTGCTTATTTCAAACTCCACTGTCATCTTAAGAGTATTTTTTGTAAGTTGAAATAGTCTCAAACGAAACAAAAAGTTAAAATTAGTAAGAAATGATAAATATTATTCAGTAATACGTTCACTGAATAAGGAATCTGAAGAATTGATTTAATTTATTCATTTAGGGGAATATATAAAATTTGTTAAATCAATATACTAAGTTTAAGAAAAAAATAAAGACATCAACAGAAAATTGCAACCGTTTGCAAAATTTAAAAAAAATGTTTATTCGTCAAATAAATACCACAAATTTTTCGACTTTTTTGAAATGAAGGAGAAATGTGTATTATCTGTTTCTAAAATCTTCCCACACTTCTGCACATAAACCAATCAAGTCTTTTTTACTCCAAAATAGGAAGGAGTTGATAGGAGATGTTTATTTATTAGGAAGCAATAAATATAAACATCACAAAGTTCAGAATTAAAATAAAACATGCGATTTAAAAACAAAATGAAAATAAACAACTGAAAGAAATAGCAAAACTGGTACTGAGCGTAACAGATAATTTCGGGAAAGTGCTTTTCTGCTCAATGCTATTGTCACGTAGATACTCTAGTATAGAACTCAATGACACACACAGAAGAAGTAGAGATAAACCAATTTATTAACAGAACTCAGAACTGAGAATGCAGTAACTGACAAATCTTCTGCTTTTATACAAGCAGAGAAAGTTCCAGAATAGTCTTCTGGAGACAGTAAGAAAAGTTCAGAACACTTGTCTGTAAACTAAAGAAATGTCCAGTATCTTCTGGAACATGAAATGAAGGAAAACATAAATTCAAGGAATCAAGTATTTACATATCAAGTATTACATTGTCTAGAGCGGGATTCGAACCCAGGTCTCTTGATCACGAGACCAGTGCCATGACCATTCGTCCATGGAGATTAGACTGTCTTTCTTCAATGCGGCAATATTATCACTCTTAAATGTAAATGTTTAAAACCGATAGGCACGAGTTTTGAAAAGAATTGTATTTTAAACAAAAAAAAATCGTAATAAACCATTCATTTATTTAAACATTAGAACTACTACATGCATTTTTAATAAGTGTATGACTTTCGTATATTTAAACCTTGTGAAGTAAACTACTTGGAATAAAATTTTAAGTGATTAAAAATATTAAAGTAAAAATTGAAAAGGAAACTCTTAAACTATTTTCTCTAAGATATTTTTTTTTTGAAATTATTTATTTGGGCTTTTCACTAACATTTTTATGTAAAACGAATAATTACAATTTTCAAATAAGCTGTCCTGTATTATTTCGAAAATAATTAAAATAAAATATTCCAAGAGTGAAATTATTTGCTGATAGTATGCAGTTATAGTATATATATATGCAGATAGTATATATTTTTTGCTCATCAATTAATGAAATAATTTCTGTTATTTTTTTCTGTCCTTTTTTTTAAATATTCACATTCTTTAAAAGTTTGTAAAATATAAAAAACAAACATCTTGCACGAAATACAGGCAAATGATTGTAATAATGTAGCATTTATTAATTCCTCATTTCTTTCATATTCGAATGAATATTATGTGTTAGATTAATGGCATTTTTATAATGCTGATCATCGTAAAATAAATAGAAAGTAAACATTTAAAGATCTAGAGTTTTTTAAAAATGTAAAATAGGGAAACAATAAAAAAGCGTTTATCTTGTGTTTAATCTTCATTGAAAGAAGAAAATAATTTAAAATACTTAAATATGTTTTTTCTTCAATTGTATTAAGATTGAAATGAATAGGTAAGATAGATTTGGCATTTAGTCGAATAATAATATAATTCACGAAAGTAATGAGGTTATTAAGTTTTAAATAAATATTTTTCAAAATCCTGGAATAAAACAAAATGAGAAAATAATTAAACTGCATATTAAACTTGTCTTTATACCATAGTAAAAAATAAAAATGCAATTATCCAGGAAAAGAAACTTTAAATAGAAAAAAAAAAGAATGAAACTGAATATATTAGAAATAACGAAAATAAATAAACAATATAAATTATAAAATATATTGACTTTGAGATTTTCCAGCCTTATTTCTAACGCTAAGAATAACGTACTGCTAAAATGCAATTTCCCCCCTTAAACGTATTTAAAATAATAAATTTCTAAAAATTGGAAACAAATAATTGTCTTAGAAATTGTATATTTTTAATCACTGCTGTTCATAAAAAAAAGTTAAGTTCATAAAAAAAACTAAAAGTTTTTAGTTTAGAAAATTCTTGGAATTTTTCGCTCAAAAATTACGAAGATGTGTGAAAAATGAGCTTGAATAAATCTTATAGAAATACAAAGATGGAAAATATTTGAATTGAAGTAGATTTAAATAGTAAGCTTCATAACTAAGGAGAAATTAAGAACAAATAAATATTAAAATATTCGATAGATTTTTTTAACTCGTAAAAAAAGAGAAAAAAAGGATTAAGAAAGAAGATGTAACCACAAAACTTAAAATATTGCGAAAAAATTCCTTTTTACGAAATTATATCTGTCTGTTTTAAAAATGATAACTTAAAACCACTTTCTGCTAGAAGAATAAAATTTAATATCTGATCTAGATTTTTTAGATTTCTATGAAATTTACGAGATCTATTCAGAGAAATTTTGTGTGCCTGGGATAAAGAAAAACAATAGCTACAATACATAAGAAAACAAGTGTATAAAATGTGGAGTATATTTTTAACATCTAAACTGTAGGTCTGTCACATATTTTAAGTTAAATCTGTTGAAGGATTGGATATCTATCTTACTGTGTTTTGTAACAAACAGAAAAGAAAACAAAAAAAAATTACATATAATGACTTAATTAAATGAAAGTCCATATACTATTAAAACTATTAACCTGTGGTCAATTTTGGTTTAAATCTGGCTACAAATTGGGGCCAAACTTCCTACTTTGTGTCCTTCACAATACTATGAAGGGCGAAGTGTTCATATGATGGAGGAATACTCTTTGTATTCATGACATTTTTGGCCTTGATAATCATCTGCTACTTTTATGCGGATAAGAAGGATAATAATAACTGTGTTAAAGAATATGCGATAAATAATGCATTATCATATTATATTTAATTCAAAATCTTTTGCTGCTTTGCACATCTGTCCAAATCATCTCAGTCCAGAAGGCATCTGGAATAATGAAATGAAAATATATCCTATCATAGATTCTGTTTTGTGTCTTTAGATATCTATTGTTTGTGTGAAATGATTCAAATTATGAATCAGAGAGTTGTAAATCACACTTAAATTGGAATTTTGATATTTATTATGTTAAACAAATTCCTCCTTTTGCTGTTGCGAAATCGGGTATATAAGTTAATAAAATGTTAACTAAAATCTAGTGAATATTTCTTCCGTTAAGTGCCCTTAAATTTTAGAATGTGCTTATATATTCCTTTTTCTAATATGAATTATTTTTTTTCTTTTTAAATGCTTAAAAATCACTACGAAATGGCCTACCGTGAATTGCTCGATTATTAAATGATTTATTCTTGCTTACTAAATGTCAATAAAAGTGTTTAAACATAACAATGAACAAAATGAAGGTCACTATGTTATGACTATGTGATCATTTTACAAGAAGATATATGTTCAAGTTATTTAAAAATTATAGATAACAATATGAATAAAAAGAAATTTTTATCAAAAACAAAATTCTTTCAATAAATATGTTCGATTCACATGAATCAATTCTGAATGAATACTAATTTTTCTAAATTCTTAGATTTCGAAATATGTAAAAAGAAAATGGATTTGAAAATATTGGATTTACTGCAAGAAAATTAAAAATATTTTTCTCTCATCACAATTTATTCAGTCCAATAACCAGCACAGTCTGTGAAAACATGCTATACTGAACATGGATGATGTTTTTGGTTACTGCGTTACATTCAATCAGGGAAGGAAATATATGCTTTTATAGATAAGAAAAACTTTACATGCATAGAAAATTTTACAAATGTTAGTTTAAAAAACTATCTCTAACCTTTCTTTTCAAAACCACTAGCAAAAGTTTTACAGTGTGTATCTATTTAATCTAGCTACTTCGAAATATAACAAGCAGAAGGAAATAAAGAATATAAAAAAGAAAACTTGCATAGAGACATCAAAGTTTCAGAATTACTCATTCCGCTGTTAAACAATGCGATCCTCAAATATAAATTTTTCTGTTAACCATCCTAAAAGCACCTTTTAAAATGGTTAACCGAATGCACCGTCGGTAATGCACCATCTTAAAATAGCTTTTTTATTCAGATATTTCAATTTAAGAGGGTACTTCTTTTTCCTTAAATGCATTTTGTTCTTGTGGTAGCAATTTGTATTTCATTTATAATAAATAGTTTTGCTTTAGTGGTCAATTTCATTAAATACTTTTTGGAAGAAAAGCACTTCTTTCAGCCTGCTCAATAATGCAATGAGCATTTGGCTAGTTTAAAAAGGGGAAATTTTATTGAAGACCTTGTTTTTTTTTCAGTTTATATTTAAGATGGACTTTGGCTATTTGCTTAGTTAGAATCAATTTGGTTAGAATATGTAAAGAAATCCTTTTCCATAGATTTTCTCTAAGTTATTTCTTTTAAGTAATTTATTACATTTATTTCAAGAATATCTGTACATAATAAATCTAACTGAAAGTAATATAATTTGAATTCCAGAACTAAAATAATACAAGAACACAAAAACTTTCTGACAAGAACTTGTAGAAAATAGTAATTATCAAATAAATGTGTAAACCCTATCATTATAGGATATATTGAATTATGTAATTATTGTTCAGAACATGCTCTCTTGAAATTTTAGAAATCATTGCCATCAAGTAAAAACAAATTTAAATTGAATAAAGAAGATATTTACATTTTTTACTAATTTTTATAATCTTTTATTGATTTTCTTTGAAAAGATATAAGAAAAGAAAAGAAAGAAAAAGGGAAAATAATAATTTTCAAAATACTGTGGTTTCATATTCTGTTCATATTCGAATCTTCGAGAGGATAGCGAAGAAACCGCGGAGTGCCAACGTTGCGTGGAGCGAGTGCTGAATTGCTGTGTGCCGAATTCTGTTGTCTACTGTGGAAGCAGCGTTGTATTTTTTGTGCAGTAGCCAGTTATGAGAATTAGTGAGTCGGCAGCTAAAGCCAGCCGTTGGAGAGACCATTGAGCGAAGCTCCGAGGATCCCCTCTCCTGCTGGATTCTGTTTGGCCGCTTCGTGTGCTGTGGACGATTAATACTTGCGGACTACTATCGTCTGTAGTGTGCTGCTGTGTGCTGTCCTGTGTTCATCTCAGCTGTAAATATTTGTCGTCTTGTATTCGTCGTGTTTTTGTTTGACTCTTCGTGTAAATAAACGTCGTCGTTGTTTTCTACTGCCGTTTGCTGATTGTGTGTTCTCTTCACCACACTACCACTACCAAAAAGAACCCTGCGGTGGGGAAAATCCGTAACAATATGATTTAGATTATCCGTCTCGAAGCTTATATTTTCTAAGACATTACAATAGGCTCGTAATCATAAATCATGTGATGATAAATGAATGATTGTCCTTTGTCTTAATGAAAATATGCATTACAATGGACCTTAGGGCAATATAAAATATTCACATGGTGTGGATCTGTGAACGTGTGGATGACTTTCGGTTTCAACTTTTAAATAGCTTTGGCCTTTTTAGATGACCCACAGAATTCTTCTAAATACATAGAAACACTAGAAAATCATCTTATGCCATTTGTTGAAACCTATAGACAAGATATTCTGAATATAAGCATGATAATACTTACATCCATACATCCAATGCTATGAAGAATTATATAAACTCGAAAAATATAATTGGTTTTCTGTGGTCACCTATGAGTCCTGATCTAAACTCCAAATGAGAATGTATCGAGCATTATTTCTCGGAATGGTATATGACGATGGATGGTAGTTTAATTCAATGAATGACTTGAAGACAGATATTGAAAATGCATGGTGCAAATTTAAACATATGGTATAACTTGCAAAGTTTTATTATATTGATGGAAAAAATGTACAAGATGAATGCCATACACAAAAAAGGAAAGGCTTTAAACTATTAAGAACATTATAATGAGCACCTTCGTTGAAATATCATATATTCCATGAACTTTTGCGACAACTAATATTTCTCATTTGTTGTCTAATTGAAACACAAAAAGTAAATGTTTCGTTGAAAACATTTCGAATGTGTTTTGAATAAACATATTTGTAAATAGTAAACATATATTTTACTAAAATCTGTAAACTTCTGGGATAAAGTATGTTATTTATTTATTTTGCTGTTCTCAGTGAAGTTTAGGATTGTCTTAATTTAGGTACATATTTTGCTTACTTTATCAAAGTGAAATCTGATCTCAAATATAACTTCTCGGCTAATTTTCTTTTGTTTTGAATCCATAATTATTAATACTCCTTCAAATCTGCCCAGTTAAGGTATAACAAAGACTATTTTTATTTATAATTTCGATGTCAAGCTTCTTTTTCCGATTTTTTTTTCAAATTTTACAACATTTAGATTTCCCGTATGTTTGCTTCGAATCTTTTTTAATCAAATCTATTCTGATATCTCGAATATGTCTCATACAACTTTGAAACGTCTTTAAAATAGTTGATCAATCATATTAGAAGCAAGCAAAAGAAACTATGATTATTTTAGATGAAATTCTAAAGATAAGTTAATAGATTTATTAATTAATGCATCAATACTTAATAAATGAAATAAACTTTGCGTCTTTCGTATTATATAATTAACTAAAAAATTCTTAGTGTGTTAGTAATCTATTTATATCAAATTCATTTCACTGAAAAAAAAAAAGATTTTTTTTTCACAAAAGTCGAAGTTGCACATAAAATAAATTCCTGTATTGCCATTTATATTCTGTGCACGAGATTTCCTATTAGCGTAACCTCCTAACAAGTGCTTTTTTCATTAGCTAGCTATATTTATTGCTAATAATAATGAATCAATAGTTATGTTTCGAAAATCTAGTGTAATAATGATCTTCCAATAATACGTTCATAACGAATAGCTTTCATTCTGAGATTATTGTATGGACCATAACCCTCTTATACTTTGCCGTCACTATGCGGAAAAATCATTTTTTTTTATATCGCAAGCTAATAAAAGTGCAACATATTGGCATATTGATCAAACATACAGAAGTATAGTTTTCTCAATACTACGTGTATTTTTGACATCCGATTTATTTTATTTTGCGACCTGATGTTTTATGCTTCCAGTTTTTAAATATATTTTTAGTCGTATGATTTTTCAATCGTGCATATTATTTTTAATATAAATTCTTGTGAAATCTGCAGAAAGTTTAGAAAATTAGTTTCATTTACGGCATTTCTTCAGTTTCTTTTTAATATATTCAGTTCACTAATCGGATAATTGTTAAAAAGAAAATACATAGTATTTTCTTCTAGTATTCATAATTTACCTGAAAAGATATAATTTCGATTGATAGGACCCAGCTGGATCTCAGGCGTCTGCATCTGTCGGATAAAGCTGGTGGCATTTCCAGACGTATGGCAGATTAATCGCTTGATATTGACAAAAAAATATTCTCACAGCATATAATCAGTCAGAAATGCAGCGCAATTGTGGAGTTTCTTGGGCAGTTGATAAAACATATATCAATATAAATTGTTGCAACGTCTAAATGTTGTAGTTTAACAAGTAAAAGAAATTTTGCAGTTGACTTTGCTAAATGTTTCATTGGACAATAAATGCAAAACCACCTATTTAAAGAAAATTATTCATAACACAGCTGTTGATATTTTATTAATTCTAGGTTTTTTTCCCTCTGCTAACAGAAAATGTTTTGATCAGAAAATAGCGTGGACATGACTTTGCTTTATTTCGTAATGCACCCCGTTATCGAATGCTTAAACTCTTAACATTAGCTTAGACTAATCAGTAATTGAATACATCTACTGAAAGATATAATTGAGAAATAAATGTATGGTATATAAATATAACAAAAATGTTTAATTTCATATTTAATTTCGATAAGTTTTAATATTTATTCTAATATTTTAAAAGATGAAACAATTTTTTCAAACTGTTATTTCATCTGCAGACTACTTAGAGAATTATCTTGATCCGCGATGAAACATAATTTGTGTATAAATTGTTGCAGTTTCATTGAGTACAATCTAAGTTGAAACGAGAAAATGAGTGCGAAATGAGTTGAGAAATGAATACAATAATTATTTAACGAATAGACATGTAATGAAACTATATACTACAAAGGATTTAAGCTGATCAACTTTTTTTTTCATTCTATTAATAAACCATTTCGTTATTATGTCAAGTATAGAGAGAGCTTGATTTGATTGCCCTAAACAGAAACACTATATTATTAATACTTTGGCGTAATATTATAAAAATTACTAATTTCAAAGTTCAAGTAAGCCCTAACTATGAAGAAATGTTTCCTCTCCGACATAAAATTTATAGATATAATATAAAGGCTTTATCTAAAATTTTAAATATTATCAATAAAATCTAATCGTATCTTTTGATATTTTCTAGTATCTTAAAATTTTGATCAAATATTTATTATTATTATTTTTTAATTTCACGAACTTTTTAATAGTTCAGAATTTATTTTCAGAAACTCCAATTTTTTTCAAGAAAAAGATGCTTATTAAAATGAGGGAATTAACATTCATACGTTTGCATGGGAAACATATTTCTAGCGGTTATTTGATTTGTAACTCTTCGTTATGACATGCGCAATTACATGCTCGTTTCATTCATTCATACGTTCATTTTTTCAAAGCTAATTTAACACATCGCTTATCTTTATATAAATATATATATTTTATCATGTTCTTCATACAGATATATATCTTTTGTCCGATCTGTTAAAATTTAGCCCACATATTTTTAAAAAGTTGCAAAGAACAATCTTTTCTAAGTTCAAAAAAATCCTTAAAATAAATAATATTAACCAAGTCTTTCAACTATTCAGGAAACGCAGCCTGTAAAAAAAAAAAAAAAAAAAAAAAAATGAAAAACAAAGTACTTTCTTAATTACACTAATTTCATATCCGTCTAATTTTTCGGTAATTTTAATAACGTTTTTTATTCTCCTTTTTTTCATAAGGAAACTGTAACACATTTTTCGCCGTTTAGATAAATATCGAATTAATTTTATTCTGCAATTGAACTGTTCATTCCTATAATTTTACCAATTTTCAAATTCAAATAATAAAAACCTTAAACTTAAATAAATTGCATCCTTTGGACATAAACTCTGAAACAGAATTTTCAATTTCACTTTTATTTCTTAGTATATTAACTTTTAATTTACACTCGTAATTGTTGTATTTGATTGATTCCATTAAACACAAATTTTCTATACTATTCACAAAAAAAGGGTGACGTTTTATATAAATGCATTCCATTGCATTAGAATTTAATACATTTATATATTTCATATTAATATTTTTATATTTATTTATTTTATTTTTTTGAACAGCAAAAAAGCCAAAGGATGTTGATATTGTATAAAAAATCTTTAAGCTTTTCCTTGGGTCAATTTTTATCATATTTACGTAGTCTACGCTTTGTCACATAATCTAGTCTAGACTCCTTTTCTGTCACTAGATTCGCTAAACCCTTATTACGGCTTTAAAATCAAAATATGCCACGTTTCATGCATTGAATGAACTATCAGATGAAGTAGCATTTTATATATTAAGAACGGAAATTTTACCTTAATTTAATATCTTTTATTCAGTCTAGTGAAGTGTAGATAAGTGTATTCAGTCTAGAAATGTAGATAATATACGTATAGTATTTATATCAAGTATATAAGAGAAAATTATATCAAAGCGAAATAGAAAAGGAAATGAAATACAATTTTTTGATATATTGTTAACATTTTGAATTTCTCCATTGATTGAATAAATTTATTCAATTATGATAATAACCGAATGAATTTATTCACCCAGCGTATTAGAATATAAAGTATTTTTTAATTCATTGACAATAATTTAAAAATTCTTCTAATAATTTCCTTAAAAAATATCAAAATAAATAAAATTTAAATTTATTCCCCATATGTATTGCGGGATATTCTATTTTGTTTAGAAATGCAGCCTCTTCTATTATTAGAAGTGTCAAATTTGTGAGAAAAATTAATTTTAAGAATATCCTATTATATTTCTTATTAAGTTTTTTATCATTTTTATAGTTTTATAAAGAAATTAAAACTAGCAGCTCATTTTTGTATAGTTTCCTGAGACATTAAAAATGCAGTTATTTTCATTCAGCTATTTATATTTTATTAAAAGTTTCAGTCAGGCATTATAGAGCTAATAATACCAAACATTTTCTTAGTTATATAATAGATATGTAGATTTTGATTTCTAATAATAAAAGAATGTATCCATTCACATTTAAAACAAATATAAAAATAATGATTGAGATAATGTCACCCTTTTCTTCGCTTACATAATAGAACTGTATAGTTCGATTTCCATTCATTAAAGAGTTTATCCATTCTCAACTAAGACAAGTGTAAAACAATAACTGAGATTATCGTTTTTGGATTTTTGTTTCATTATTTATTACTATTTTTTTGCTGTTCCTTTCATTTCTTTCACTTTTGTTAAAAGACAATATATAATATATTAACATGGTAATATCTAAAAATAAGACGAGAGGCAACTTTTATAAAGAAGGAAAGCACAATTTCATATTCATTCACTGTTGTTAAGTATTACGGATCACCTACAAAAGCTTCACTCTATTTGCAAAGTAGTAAATTTATAAGCTTCAAGATAACTTATTATATTTATGGCAATTGGTCGTAAAACCAGCAGTAAAATCAGTAGTGGATACATTAAATATGCAATAAAATATCCTCAGAAAGGTAGTCGGTTTCTTAAAATAAGCTACAGTTAGAGTTCCTTTCCGTTCCACATTATTTCCACGCTGACAACTTTCTAATAATCCCAGCTAGCAGTTTCATTACTTCCTCTCAAAGTCATTTACAGTTCAGCTAATGACCAATATTTCTTCAAAAAATCTTTCATTACCAAAGTGAAATCTCCTAGAAAGTTTTATAGCTTCTACCGATATTTCGAAATTCTAATTCGGATAGATTATTTCAAAACTAAAACAATGCTATAAAAGACACAGTTCCTTTTTATTATGTAATTTTTTTCTCTCTCATTTTCTCTCTTTTTATGTTGCTCAATAAAACACTTTGATAACTGAGATGTTATTATCTTGAATGTGAAATTGAATGCTATGAAGTTTACATTTATGTATTTTAGTTACATTAACGTCCCGTTTTAAAGCAGTACTAAGGCTTTTTTGGGACGGATCTCGTAGTTTTGAACCACGATCAGATGACGAGGATAGAACTGAGTCGAGGATGAAATTAAGAAGCTGTTTCAAATTTGGAAAAAAAATACATTTCCATTTTATTTTAAATTTTAGGAAATTGTTGGGATTTTATTTAGGGACATGTTATATACAAAGAAACAACTGGCAAATTTTTCATATTAATATCTACATTAGTTTTTGAAAAATAGTCATAAAATGCCTATGGATAAAATGATCATAAAATGCCTAATAGTCATAAAGTGGGTAATTAAAATATACCTATTAGTACTTCTCTATCAATTAGAATCTACGAAACAAAAACACTAGTTAAATTAGTTATAAAAGCAATAATTAAGAACAATTAGAATTTTTTCCGGGCAATCATTAGATTTATAATATATTTGTGTATCGCATGTTAATCTAGTGCTTACATTGTATCTCATGTGCTTTAAGGAAACTTTGATACATTCTAGAATTCATTAGGCTAAATGTATTCTTTTTAAAATAAGTTGCCTGGTCTTTCTTTTCTTTATTATGACTCCATTTAAAATTTGAATGTTCTTGTGTTGTTTACATTAGAGTAAAAAGATTGTTGATTTTACATTAATTAAAATTCGAAATTTGCTTAAGAGCATTATCTTCGTTTAAAATTAAGTTTCCACTCAGGTAAAGTAGGAGGGAAATTAATTTTATTTAATGGTATGAGAGTAAATTGTTTTAATCGACTGATAATACATGGCTTTTTTTCAGAGAAATGTTAAAAGGTTTCTATTATGTTAGACAAACTAATGCTTTTTTTTTCAAAGTATTTCATTGCATTTTATATTGAAGATTCTGATAAAATTAGAAAAAAAAATCCTACTTAATGGGAAAAGTTAACATTTCTTTTTTTAATTTCACAATAGTTCCATTCATTTAAATTACTTCCAATAATAAGATGATAAAATTAAACTAAAAATATTTTTTTTTAAAAGACTGATGGTATACTACTTTATTTGGATACATTGCACAATTGAATTCCATTATTAACATGACATAGAATTAAGTCGCATTCTACTATGGTGAAATTAGTCAGTTAATATAAAGATAATAAAACAATTCTGTAGTGACCTTTCTAATTTTAATTTTAATTAGAAAATGTCATTCTATAATTAATTTTTGATTCTATTGCCAACATTTATAATACTGAAATTTTCTATAGATGTAAGTATGGGAAGATAAGTTTATATTTTAATATTTTCAGCAATTAGTTTTTGATTACTCCATTAATATTTGTTAAATTTTGATGAAAAATGAAAAGCACCACTTGGTAGGAGAGACCTTCTGAATAAATTAATAACAGAACTAAAAAAAATGTTTCAATATTAGTTAATGGGATGTATTGAAGAATAAAATGTTGAAAATAATAAATTTTTCTGACAGGTTTTCGTTAATGAATTTAAAATTGGACAATTAATTTTTTTCCAAAACTTTTAATCAATCAAAATAATCATTTACTAATTTTTACTTATTACCTCGTACGATCGGAACTTATTTTTAGTATTTAGTATAAATTTTTAATAAATTAGAGACTCTTATATTAAGTAGTTTTAATTAATCATATTAATCGAGTTTTATATAGATATTTTTTATAGCAGATAACTACCATTTTTCATCTGACAAATCTTTTTACTTTCATCAAGTGATTAATTACACATATTTTCTTAAAACTGTCGCATGTCAATACGTTTTTTTCACATAATCATTTTTTAAAAATATTTTTGCATTTTCGTTTTGCAGGCAGTTAGTTATTTGAAAATAAAGTTTGCAAATTTTTATTTAAATAATTTGATAATAAAATTTATAACTTGTATTTAAGAAGTTTTTATTAATAAACTATTTTATAGTTTATTAAAAATTTCCGAGTAAAAAGAAGTTAATTTATAAGAATTTATATCTAACATTTTTCAGTAGTTGATTTGGATATCTTTAAGTTAATCGAATATCTTTTCGGGAAACAAAAAAAGAATTTTACACAATTTTACACAATTACACAATGAACGGTAAGAAAATCCTCCACTAGAAAAAGAAAGAAACGATTATTTTAGATCTCACATTCTTTCAGTAAATAATGTAATGTTCATGTAAGTGTGTAATTTGTAATTATTATTTTCTCTGAGATTATTCATATGCTATATTGACTAATTTTGTTAACAGATGGTGCTCATTTACTCTATAAACTGTAGGTATGTTTGAGAGCGAATGTCAAGCACTTGTGTTTTGCCCCTTTATCGGTTTTGGAATAAACTGATGCAACTAGCCACAGCTCGATCTTTGTTAGCGGCAATGTTAAATGCGAAATTCTATATGTTATTCTAAATTTTTGTGATTTTCTTCCGTGTTTTATGTGTGTGTGATGTTAAATGGCAAAAATAAATAAGGCAACGACGACCAAGAATTCTTTATTGGATAAGATTACCAGACATCTAGCTACAATGTATCATAAACAAAATTTACTCAAAGAATGCTAGAACTGATAGAATAAAATTAGGTAAAAGCACCATTAAAAAATTATTCAAAACATCGTTATACCACTTGTGTTTCATAAGCTAAATTCGAAATATTTTATAATATTTACAACTCACATTATTCTAAAATAAATGGCAAAAGAAATAAGTAAAATGCAACCAAGAATTTTTTTATTGGATAAGAACACCAGGCATACAGGTACAATGTAGTATAAACCAAATTTATTCAAAGCATGCAGGAACTGATAGAATAAAACTAGGTGAAAGAAAGAAAAAAATATTGTTAGATCACTTGTTTCATAGAATAGATTCGAAACTTTTTTAATACTGACGTCTCATATTATTCTAAAATAAATGACAAAAATAAATAAGGTAAAAGCAACCACGAATTGTTTATTGAATAAGAACATCTGACATCCAGGTAGACAATGTAGTATAAATAAAATTTACTCAAAGAATGCTAGAATTGATTAAATCAAACTGTGGCGGCAATAAAAGAAAAATTAAATCGGAACATCGCCAATCCACAAGTCTCATAATGTAGATCAGATTTTTTTTTTTAAATATTGACAACCTACATTTTTCAAAAAGAAATTATTATATAGATAAAAACAAACTATAAACTAAATATTAAACGAAATATTAAATTCTCTATTAACGATTTGTTTTAATTAGATAAAAGTTTGCGTTATTTTATTTTTATTCGTTTGCGAGAAAGTATGATTTATACTATTTTATGACGTTAAAATGAGATACCAGTAACAGTCGACTGCGAAGTTAAAATCATCAATTCCTAGAATGATCTGGAGTTTGGAACCCTGAGGAGAACGAACGAAATCGAAGAATTTTTTTCATCTCCCTGGAATTCCTTGGAATGAACAAAGGAGGGCTGCAAAATCCTGCAATTACTCACTCTGAGTCTCCTACTGATCGTTCTATTATTCTTGGTAAAGCGAGTGGAGTTCTTCTTTTATTTGTTCAAGAGTATTTTGCAGTGACTATTCGTCGCAACTGGTTTAAACTATGTCATCTAATATCACATGCCAAGTGCAATCGAGAAATCTTTCTTAGAGTTCTGAATTAAAAGCATCATTTTCAAAGAAGCAGATGTTAATTTTGATGGGTAATTAGTTTGCTGACAAGCATAGAGTAGAATTTTAGAAGATCAAATTTTATAAGTATAGGATTCTTTGTTATTTTTGGATAAAGTTTAAAATGACTGTTGGAGAAATATCTAATAACAAGAATTTAGAATCAGGATTTTAATTTATGAAGTACACGATTTCTGTAACGAACCTATCTCATTTGAAATTTTTTTTTCTAACTTCTCTTCTGATTACATTTTTTAAGAATTCAGTATTTAACTTTTATACTTTTTATAGGCTGATATATTATCTGCAGATTGGAGCATGCACGTTTAGAAATCACACAGAACACTCTACGGAGAGAATTACTGGATGAAGATTTATGGAATTCACCAAAATAATTTTTAATATTATAATCTTAATTCTTCAGAAGAAATAGGAAAATTTCAACAAAAAAATCCATTTAATTTCATTTCATTTAATAATTTTTAAGAAAAATTATATGAATTTTTTTTAATGTTTCTCATAAATAAGTTCGAAATGAAATAATAATGCAAATTTTGATATTTCTCCTCAAAATAAGTTCGGTCACATTCAAACTTAGGAATCAGTTCATTATTATTTTTAAAGTAATACTTATTTCATTTCGGTTCAATTTTGTCACAAATGTTAATAAATATTGTAAAATATTTCAAACAAATTGGTAACAAAATTTTTTCATTATTTTAGTTACTGAAATATATACTCATGCCTGTTGCAAATATATTTTTGTATGTTCTTTTTATCACTT
Organism: Argiope aurantia; assembly: GCA_026543865.1. Classification (NCBI taxonomy): domain Eukaryota; kingdom Metazoa; phylum Arthropoda; class Arachnida; order Araneae; family Araneidae; genus Argiope; species Argiope aurantia. The sequence goes on along the minus strand of JAPMOR010012142.1, from coordinate 12,811 downwards.
CTGTATAGTTCAGAATGAATTTTAAAAATAAATTGGAGGTACATGAATGTTATCACTAATCTAAAACATTATCACACTAGGAAATTTCATACCACATGCTCTAATCACATGTCAATTTTCTGTTAAATAAAATTTTTAGTCCCTTTATCAACGTTATATAAGCAATATTTTATTAATTAATTTTTATTATATTATATAATTAAAGGTACTTCTACTTTGTTTTTGTCCTCAAATCTATATTAGTACTAACAGTGAGATTAGTTATATTAATTTTTTTTATCTGCCTTCAGAAGATCAAGCTTCTTTTTCTAATTAATTTAATAATTTGAGAAAAATGTGCCATTTCTTCTTAAAAATTAATTTTGAAAAAGCTGAAAGTTTCTTTTAAAAGTTGTTTTCATAATTTTAGTGAAAAAATTTTTGAATTATGTAAATAAGTAGATTAATTATCTCATCAAGAAAATGCATCATTTTTTAAAATAATCCAGCAAAAAAAACAAAAACGCGAAATGATTATTAACATGAAACAGAACGAAATAGAACGAGTTGCTTTATGGTCACTCACCTCGTCCAAACATTTAGTATTTCTGTTTAGCTTAATTAAAAACTGTTTTACATTTGCAATTTTTTTTATTTTTAATTTATTACAATAAATTTGTTTGCCATAGTATTCGCATCATTTTGTTTAGCAAAGCAATATCTTTATAATTCCATGTTTGCAGAATAATCAGTCGGCTTTGCTGATTTGTCAGAATTACAAAATCAGTCGGCTTTGCTGATTTTGTAATTCTGATTTACTTTCAAATTTTTTTTATTTCTCATTTGAGATTAAAAAGAAGAGATACTTTTGCCTTTTATTTATTATTCGTGACGTCTTCCTCTATCTAAATATTCTAATTATAAATCAAGAATATTTTCATATTTTACTTTATAATTTTCATTTGTAAGTGTGCTGTAACAATGAGAGTATTTGAATAAATTCTTATATATTATTTACGATAAAATCTTTTTTGTATAAAATCACAGAAAATGCAGGCATAAGGCTCGATGAGTAAAACTCTCAGTATATATAAATAATTAATTTTAACCCCCCCCCCTTTCCCTCCTTAATAAGAGAAGTTATGCAACAGTTTTATTGGCACATTTTGGTCAAAAATGGTCAAATTTTATATTTTTAAAATTTACCAGATATATGAAAATGTAAACAAGTCTCTTAATAATTTTTATTAGCATTTCTTTTGGAAATTCTTGTTTAATATTCTTTTAAAAATCTGCCAAGTTTAAACATTTAACTCATGTAACAATATAAACACACAGATAATTAGCAGAACCAAAGAATCAGTCCCTCAGTATTATTACTAGTCCCTTTTTATTATTTTTGTGTCATATGAAAACTCATTATCTCTAAAAGTATCCTCAATTATCTGTTGTATTCCTCACATTTTTGAGAGAGATGTCAAAAACTATTCGGTGGAAAAAAATGGCACGATAAAGTCCCTCATCCCAATTTTACAGACAAATCTCAAAATCATTACACCATTTTATATTCTCCTAGAGGAAAATATTTCGACTGAATCCCGCATCCATAATCATGCTAACCGATTTTGGAATTTATTTTATATATTTCATTTAATATCGCATAACGTTTGAAAAAATCATCAATGGTCACATGGTTCTTTTCTTCATTCCATTCTTTTAAAGATATTGCAAAATTAAACATAGGCAAGGATTTCATCTTCTTCAACTACATTGTGCCAATTAATTTCGTTAATTTCAGATCATAGCTAATTATTCAGAATTATCTCTGATTATTTTGTGATTATTACTTTTCAAAGTATTTTCATTTAGTGTATTGGGAAATCAAATCTGGCAACATTATTTTATATATATATAGCAGACCATAGCTATAGACCCATCTGTTCTAGAATTACTTCTAAAACAGATATTTTCTGTCCTAGAAATAATTTGCATGAATAAATAAAAACTCGTTATATATATTTGTCTCGAGCAAGAAATCAAATCTTAGTTTAATAAGAAAATAAATGCTGCATTGTTCAAAAGATTGTGGATATTTATCAATTTTTTTGTCTGCTTTAAAACAGAGGCATTCAAAACGTGTAAATTTCAAAATACGACAATATGTAATTCATTCTGTAAATGGTTATGCTAAGGAGATTGCTTTGAGGAACGTTATATTCAGTTTACAATCTACTGACGTAGACAATATAACAATAAAGAGGTAACTGAACCGAGAAGGTAGATAGATGGACGTTATAATAAAATGTGAGGAGCATGGGTGTTGTTCGATGCTCTTGCTTAAGTCTTTGTAACTTCGTATGTTTATAGAACATTGAAAAATTGAATCTTTAAAGATACCTTGAAAAATCAATTTTTTTTATCATAAACTTTGTTGCATTGAAACACAAAACAGCAATAAACATCCAACAAAAAAACACATAGAATTTCGACAATAATAGAAAGAATACAACAAACATGGCAATTCGCCTTGTTAGTTATTCAAGTTTTGCTTTTATAATATAGGACAGAAAATAGATTAAGTAGTAAGAAAAGCAATTTTTAATCAGTACCTTAATTACCTGATAACCTGACTATTTGAAAAGATTTACCAGTACCTGATATATACTCAGAAACTGATGTTTTCTTTCTATTATTTCCCTAGAAATTCTTGAAACTTTCAAACGCCTTTCGTTTTCTTTTTATGTGTAATTTAATGTTTAAAAATATTTACAAATATAGAGTAATCTGGATATCATAGAGCAACTATTATTTACATTAATCCTCTTGGACATAGAAAAAATCCCAGTATACTTCATAATCGAATATTTTGTGTTCACCTTAACAGCTGGATCTTATTTCCATCGTTTAAAGCAGCTCTAATAGTTTCCTGAACTTTCTCACATACTCAAAAATTTAATTCTTACACCATCCTCCCCTTCATCCGGCTAAAATCGGGGAAGACCTTGGGAAGGTAGCGAATGCCTTGCACATAATTCGTGAGGGATAGTTACAAAATATAGATCGTTAATGTGAATCTAATATCTGTACTGAATCTATAGCGAGAATATGAATTTTAGATACCTTTCCGCCAGAAAAATGACACTAAGATTTGGCATAAAACTACAGTTGTAACCACATGATAATTTATTCCATTTATTTAAGTTATCGTGTTTATGTTATGGTGTTTAGATGCATTCGAAAGTTCAGACCGACAGATAGTTAATCGTTTGACAGATTTGCTTAATGATTTGATAAGTATCTATATTTTCGATGCTAAACTTGTATTGTCACATTTTTACTAGTACTGTGAGGCTATGGGACATAGATACATGATTCAGGATCATATTAAACATAACTGATGTAACGTTAATGAAATAACATTACTTTAATATCAGTCATAATTTTAAGTTCAGGCATGCTTAGTTGAGGATTTAAGTTATGCATAAGAGATAGCTCTTTATTTTTAAAACAGATTTTATTGAAAATGAATGTACCAATAATTTCAGCAATTCAGATAGTCCGAAACACGGCTAGTTAAAAAAACGTTTAAGTGTTTATGTGTTTATTTTCGATCTATAGAACAAATTTGTAGTGTTACAGTTATCTAACAAAGTGCGTGCAGAAAGTTTTTAATGCTTACGAAAACCATAAGTGGCTTTGAAAGTTTAAGTGACTCAATTGACTATAAATTCGATTATGAAATTTTTATTAAGTAGACTTCCATATATATTTAATAGAATCACAGTTTGCACCTGCGTCTAATTTTCTTCTTTTTCACTGTGTTATATGTTTTTGTTCCTTTTATCATTCCTTAAAAGCAGTATTAGTCTATAAAATGTATAGCTAAAAAGACTGCTTATCCAATAAATTGACCTTTTTTATATAATATATAATTAAATACTAAACAAGATTCTCTTAATAATATTTGAAGAATACGAATTTCTCTACGAGGATTGAAAGCTATGGTGTCAAGTATGTAGAAACCTATTACTTATTTTAAGAACACTTACATGACTCCCAAAGTTTAATGCATTCAATTTATAAATTAGCAGCAATTAGTGCTAGATGGACATCCAAAAGTTGTGGAACTATTTAATTAGCAGTAGTGATTTATTTAATTGTCTAAATTAACTAAAACTCAAATTTTACGCCTTATATTTGTAGGAATATTATCAGACTAATTAACAGTATTTTAGTGTGTTAATTCCAAGAATTAATAGGAACCTACGTTTGTATACTTTTATACTTGTATGTGATATAAAAATCTGTTCAGGTTATTTGAGAAATGAATTATTGAAAACATAAATATAACATACAGTTAATAATTTCAATCAAAATAGAATAACAAATTTCTTTAAATAAATTTCTTAAACAAAATAGAAAACAATCTGTTTTAGATAAAATTTTATTGATTAATCTTTTAATTGTCTGCTTTATTTCAATCCAATTTCTATATATAAAAAAAATGTCTGGATAATTTTATTATTATTGTTATACAAACGTACAGTTTTATTAAAATAGTATTATATCATTATACGAATTTTTTTATAGAAATAGAAATTAATTTTATCATTAGAGGAGTACTACGTTATTAAAGAAAATATTTATTCAATATAATTATATTTCATTAATATTCCCACACTGATAGAATTATTGAAATATCCATAAAAGCGTTTCATTTGTTTTTGGATATAAAAATTTTAATAATAATGGCGTATTGACTCACTGTTAAAAATCAAATCAATAATCTTTTCCTTTACGTTTAATAAAAAAAAAATCCAAAGAATAGAAAAAAAATATTTTCCGCCTGAATTTAAATTCTTTTACACGTTCTTATATTAATTCGGTGTGAATTGTAAACAATGCACTCTCAAATTCTCTTTTTTATTCACTATATGAAAAAGAAATATCGAATATATAGAAAGTTTATGACCGTTTAGTCCGCTTAAATAAAATTTTCGAAAATTGCAATAGAGAATTTCAGAATTATAATCTTTTCAAGAAATAATGAAATGATAAATAATAATAAATAATTAATAATAATAATAATAAATAATAATAAAATGATAAATAATAAATTCAACACTTAATCCACTCAGTATGCTGCTATTGTAATGATTTCATAAAATACTTAAGTATTGCATAAAATATGTTAGTTTTAAATAGATTTTCAACTAGAAAAAAATGGAAATAATATTTTTTAAGAAATAAAAGAAAAAGGAAATTCTTAACTTTAGAATGACATTGCACGAAGCAACTTATTTTCACACTTCGTCCGAAACATCCATATTTGATCATTTCTTTGAAAACATTCCGCTAACGAGAACTTGGCTAATAAATAATTTTAAAGATAAACAATTACTTTGAAAGAAGATACAAATAGGAGAATGCTGAATAACGCTCCTATTTCCACTTTTTTTTTCTAGAAACATACCCATTCGATATCTCAGAAAAAACTGTCGAACTATTAATTTTGTTTATTAATAGCCACTTTGAAAATGAACATCAATTAATTCTGAAGTGCAGAATCCAATTTATCTATTTTATTCTTTTAAGTAAAGAATATTGGCTAGTCTTGTGAGATTGATTCTAGATCATCAGTTAAGGTCGTTCCATGTAGAATTTTTATTAAAGAGGCATCTGTACAAACTACTACTTTAACATGGTAAATCCGAAAAGTAATGAATTGAATGTTTTGGCATTTTAAATCACATTTATTTAAAAGATAAAGGTAATCAGTTTTCATTTTATAATATATATCTAAACCAAATAAAAATCGATTAATATTTAACTATATCCATTCAAAATTTCAGAAAAAAAGTGTTGTTTTTTAAGCTTAAATATCATAAGATAATTCTATTGGCATTAACAAATAATGCTTTGGTTATGTGATTTATAAACCCAAATAAAAGCAATTTTTTTATAAATGTAATTTTTTTTTTGTATTACCATCTCTTAGTTGGATTTTCTTCTTCAGACAAAATAATCACTCATGGATTTTCTTCTTATCGGGTTAAGATAACCAGAATCCTACAGAAAATTCTGAAGGTAATAATAGTTTTTGATTTGAATAATTCAAAATTTTCGATTCTTAAATTTAATGAGTTACCCAAACATTTTGCCATGTTCAATAAATAATAACAATATTTCCTAAAAATAATATATACATAGGAATTATGACAATAAAATTGATAAGAAATTCCTTAACAATGAATAGAAATGTTTCAGTCAATGCACGTAATTTAATCAAATATAATATAAAATTTCAATATATCATTTGTATTCAGATGCAATAACTAATTTTTAGAATAATTGATATTTTGTTTCTCTTTGTAAAATTTAATTTAAGTTTTTTATATAAAATTCTAATTATTTCATAATAATTCTTTGCATTTATTGCTGGTGCTTAAAATGAATAAAATATTATTGTTTTTGTTAATAAAATTTAAAATTAATAGGAAAGTTTACGAACTACTCATTGGCGTTTTTTTTTTCAGACTTTCTTAGTAGCAGTCTATTAAAACTTTTGAATTTGAAAAAGAGCACAAAATTTCAAATTCGAAGAAAAAAGTTCATTACAGTCTTAAAATTTAATTTTAAAATTATTATTGAACATATCATTCAAAGCTTATAATAATTGATAAACAAAGCTTTATAATGCTTTTTAGAAATTCATAAAATGGGAAGATATATTTTTTGTTTGTTATTAACTATAAAACTCTCAGATGTTGATTGATTTGGTTTACTTATATTAATGTCTCATTATAAAAAACACTAGGGCTATATTGAGACGGATCGCGTAATTTTGAACCTCAGTTAGATGACGCGGGCGACACCTGAGCCAACACTCCCCTCTCCCAACTTCCAATCAGACCAGCGCAAGGATATTTGGCCCCTGCGGATTTAGCGTGCACCAGACCCTCTGACACGACGGTTCTTCAGTGCAATTGGGTTCCGAACTGGAACATTGGCTCCCGAAGGCGAGCCATTACCACCAAGCCACCACTGTCCTTCTCGGATGTTGAAAAGGAATCTTATTCGAATGATCATATTAAGTCAATGGTTATATCTAGTATGATTTTTTGCTTTTATGAAAAATTATTACCTTTCAGATGATTGCCAAGTCTGTACTAGAATAATTAAATCATTTGTAAAATTATCTTCAAGTTAATTTCTTTTAGATTGAAAAATGTTGATAATCAACAAGAAAATTATTCATTTAAAGATCGAAACATAGAATTAATGACTTAAAATCAACTGAAATTTGCAAAATTTTGAATATGCTTTTGTATTTAAAATTAATTGTTCCTTTAGAACTATAAAGTAATTAATGACTTTCCACGAAAGAGATTACAATTGGAAGGGAAGAAATAATATTTGATCTAATCGATTTTTAAATTCTGTATTTAGCAATGATATCTCGCTTCCAATTCATTTTTTAAATGTATTTATTCATTAATCATTCAATAAATTAAAAATAAGTACATGTCAGATAAGATGTTTATTAATGATTGCTGCTAATGAAGCATTAAAAACTTTCATACTCTCGACGTAGAAAGCTAATTTTAAAATTCTTAATAAGAACTTATTTAAGACACTACTTCTTAAACAACATTTTCGTTTAGAAAACCAAAATCTCAATCTCAAGAATAATATTTTATTTTCAGCAATGCTTGAAACTTAAAAAAAAAAAAAATTCAAAAATAATTCTAATAGCTTAATGATTTTACAGTATATTTTTGTTGTGATATTGTTGAATTTCTTAAATTTTGTAATAAATTAAATTTTAAAACTGAAAACTAATAATTATTAAATTGTTTTCTTTTTATTTGAAATAGAAAACTCAATAATTCTGTGAGAAAAGAATAGCGATTATAAAGAAAAGAAATATTATAATTTAAGAAAAATTTCAAGAATAAGCAAACCTTTTAATTGATTAATTAAAACGTTTAGTTATTCTTGAAATAATTTATAGGCAGTTATAGGTTATTATAGGTAATATAAATTTAATTTATATGTACCTATCATCGTTTAATCTGAAATAAAAATCCCCCCAAAAAACTCAAAAGAAGCGAGGAAACTTTACAAATGCATATGTCATCATAAGCACTTATGGTAGAATAATTTGACTTATATCGTTAACAAAATAGAAATTAATTGTGACTAATAATCATTTATGTTTTCTTAACGAAGTTTTTTTAATACTGTGGAAATGAAAGCAAATCATAAAATAATCGAATGGAAAAAACGAAAATATACATTTGAGTTAATGAAAACGATTTCTTTCTTAAGTGCCTAAAATACCCCATGGATGATTAAAACAGAGCAATAAGAAGTCGCTGGGCTTTGAATAAGAAGTAGATGTACAGAAGAACATACCTGGCTTCACTGATTAAATTAATTTCTTGATTTATCGTGTTTAATATTTGCAAATGGGCAGACATATATAAATGCATAAATGGGTTCTCTTGACACAAGGATATTTAACCATATAATAACTATGCGGGTCGTTTCGAGCAATTAGACGCTAGTCTCCTAATGGCATGGACAAAGGTTTAATTTTTAAAGAGTTAAAACCATGGGTACTCCTCAAAATCTAAATGCTGATATTCTTGTTTATTGTAAGAAAGAAATATTCTTTATAATAAGTTTAAGAAACAGAGGCATAAATATCAGCTGCATTTAATACTTATGCATGCAAAATATCAACGTCTATCTTTATTTTCTAAAATTCATTTCACTTATCAATTCCTGACATTTGTAAATTATACATACTTTTGAAAAATCTTAAACGTCTTAAAATACTATAATTCTATAAATATTTAAAAAATACATAAAATTTCAAAATTACGTTAACTAAAGAATTGTTAATAACAGTGCATATACAAATAAAGAATACGTATGTATTTACTAAAGACACACCATGACTAATACCAATAAACATTCATGGTTTTTCAAAAAAATATTTTATGTAAATAATAAAAATTTCTAATCTCTACAAAACATAAGTACAAAAGGCATTTCCTACAAATGAATTTATAAAGCATAGAAGAGATGCTCATTCGCAAAAAGTAAGCAAGCAAAGGGGACACTCTTTTCACCTCTGTCTTTACTTGAGTTTTTTTTTCTATAATTATATAGTTACACCAATATTTACATATCCAATTTAAAGTCAATTTTTCTTTTTTTTAAACATATTTATCTGAAAATGTAAGTAACACAAGTTGAATAATATATATTAAATTTATGGCAATGTTGAAATTTCGCTTTTTCTAAAAGTAGAAAGACAACAACAATAAAACGAAAAATCGCATTTTTTATTATAATTTGATCTACCTTTAACTGTTAATAATTATATTTTCGGATATGCTTAACATTACATTGTTTTCAATTCAGCCTATTCAAAGATTTACTAAATAATATATATCCAGAAGCAAAAATAAGTGATCTAATAAAAATCAACTCCACTACGACCACCCATTTAAAATATGTTCCAAATTATACAAAAACAACTTCTGTGCCATTCTCATTCCAACAATAATTGTTGATTTTGCAAAATATGTAAACGATTGTCAAAACCATTTAGATTGTTGATATAAAGAAATTTATTACGAAGTAATTCTATGCCATTTTAAAGAGCTCTATTCATAAATTCTTTCACCTAACTGTCAAAAAGTGAGAATTTGTTTTAATTATTAGTGTAACAAAGTTCCGAGCTAACTGAAATTGAATACATGTTGATTATTAATGAAATAAAAAAGTAATGCTCTGAAGAAGAAAAAAATTGAGCTTCTGTAGTACGTATGATGGAGTCTTCTTTGCTTCCCTTCTGCAATAAACGCATTGTATTTTGGAAAAAGTGTCTGCAAATATAATGTATATCACTTGAATATGAATTAAATTCGTTAATCAATCTCCATTTGTGGAATTATTTTCAAATTAATTTCACAAACAGCAATGTTAATTACAGTTCTGAAAATACTGATTAAACAGTTAATCAAACCCTCTAATGAAAATTTATGTACAAAAAATAGCTGTTTTGATGTTAAATATTAAATTACGCAATACAAGCTGAAGAAAGCTTTCATTTGATTTTCAATTTATTACAGAAGAATGTTTACAAATATAAGGTTTTCTAAAAGTACAGTTATAATAATAACCTAGAATATCTATACTAAAGAACAATAAGCAATTTTAGAGTTCCAGCTAGAATCAGATTCCAAACTATAGAATTGTATGAACAGGCAATATACTATGAATTGATAAAATCCATCGTTTTGAGATAAAAACAACAATTTTGAGAACAAGTATTAAATTTAGAAAAATCCTGTCTAAAAAATCTGTTTCCTACCTATTCATTATGTGCATATGCGAATACGCTTGCAGGGGATGAACCAAATCTAAATTGAATTGCCACTCACAATAGAGGTAGCGAATTACCAGAGGTATTATGGCACAATTTGGACTGCAATTGCTACTATCACTACGGAGAACAGAACGCGAAACATGTTACAATCAACTTAATATATCAGATTAAGATTCAGCTAACAGGAAGTGATGCTCCTGTAGTTTTGAAATAATGCACAATGATTCCATAGATTGGAATCAATGAAATCTCTTCAATGGAACAATACGGGAATTCAAACTTTTATTTGAGCATAATTGTTTAACTTAATTTCTTACATATTATTTTCTTATCATCTTGATCTGTTGTTTTCAAACAAATTGACTAAGGTTTTAAAGATTTTTAACAAATAAATTTTGAAATGGAAAACAGCTAACAGAAATAAAACATAATCATGTGACAAAGAATAATTATTCAAACTTTTCAAAGACCTACAGGATAATTCGTAGTTTCTTATTACGATTCGTAACTCAGTTTATTAAATAAATGAATTTCTCAATATAACTAGCTATCATGACATCCGTATTTCCCAATTCAAGTTACCTTTGTTTGGTTCTAGTTCATGCTTTGAGTTTCTATGTTTCATGTCCAAACAAATCCAGAAAAATTATCTTTTTAAAATGTTTTGATTTCAATCTTCAATGCTTTTTTCGAGATTCTTATTGATACTTTAGTCAGAAATTTTAATTACAAAACAGTGATTAATTCAAACATAATAATTAACATAAATAGTTAAAAATGTAGAAAAATTTATATAATTAAGAGTTATTACTTCATGTGCATTGAATTAATTGAAAAAAATTAATACAATGGACGTATTAATATAGTAATATCACATATCGTCATATAGGATTCTGAAACTTAGCCTTCTGAAAAAAAAAAAAAATATTCCATTATCATGTTCGATGTATGACGAATCTACTACTCACTGGTTGTTTTAATTCGGTTTCAGGAAAATGAAATTTAACTATCCTCAGTTTACTAATCTAGGAAATGGTAAAAGATGATCCAAAGACATTTTTTTTCCCTCTTATACTTGAAGCGATCTTAGCAGCCAATTTCATAATGGTAAAAATAATCAATAATAATATCACCGTATTATTTGTATGTAACTGTATGATCTTCGAGTATTTTATCAAAATTGTTATAAATAATAAATATTTAAATATTTAGTCGAATTCTGTTAAATTAATGTTCTTTTTCAAAGCTACGCTAAAGACTCTTTGGCACTTCCATCCTAATTCAGAAACATTTTCAAATGACTTCAATGGTACCAGAGCCACCAATTTCTCCCTATTCCTTCACACCTTCTTCTAGAAAAGATACCAACTTTTCAATGGCCGCGGTGGCCTGGTGGTAAGGTCTCGGCTTTGGAACCGGAGGGTTTCTGGTTCGAGATCCGATTCCACCGAAGAACCGTCGTGTAAGGGGGTCTATTGCACGTTAAATCCGTCCTGACCAAACGTCCTCCCGCTGGTGTGGTGTGGTGTGGAGAGGGGGGTGCCAGATCAGGTGTCGTCCTCGTCATCTGACCGCGGTTCAAAATTACGAGGTCCTTCCCAAAATAGCCCTAGTGTTGCTTCAAACGGGACGTTAATATAACTAAACTAAACTAAACCTTCTCAAAAGATTCAACAAACATTAAACCCCCAACAACTACAGAAATAGCAAGAAGAACAATACCAGAGTATGACAACTAAATGAGATTATCATAGCGTGGATATGATGTAGATGTAAAATATATTGATACTACTTTCATGTTTCAAGTCATTTTACTTAGCTTTCATTAATACAAACACATTATCTCCATGCTATATTATAAGCATTTGAAATTTATAGAGTGGCAGAATTTTTTTCTTGTACTAAAGTTAAATAGGTATATAATATTGTTCAAATATATATATATATATAAGTGCGAAAGAGAGAGATTATAATTATTATAGTATATTTATCTGGATGTAAAAAATGTTCATCGCAAAATAAAAAACATATATATTCCTTAAAATGCAAATAAAACCTGGAAATGCAACGTATTTTTGACATAGAAATACACATAATTATTATTTCAAAGATATATTTAATTTATATTATGTTATTTATGCAGAAACCTTGTGGATAGAAGAATCTTCAGAAGGATATGATAAATAATTAATATTAGAAAATTCAAAGTACGGAATGTTTCTCGATCCTCTGCACAAATAGTCGATTAAAGAAAATGTACTTCATTAAATTTCGTCTGATGCAAGATAATTCAAGCTCCTTATTATATTTGCATAGAAAACAAAACTCTGTGAAAGAGAAAAATCAATTTAAGTAAATTTTACGTTCTGCAGGAAAGCAGATTATATATACTTAGTAATCGTTTTCAATTATTTTGCTTAATAAAAT
>JAPMOR010012133.1:0-15114 GCA_026543865.1 Argiope aurantia | reverse complement strand
GACAGCTTCTCATGGAGAGCTCCCTCGCCTACCCTCGAGGGAAAGAAGAAAAAAAGGAGACAGCAGAAGGCGCAGTGGAGAGTAAACATAAAGGGAGTAAAGATCCCTGGGAACCTCGGGATTGGGACACCCGTACTCACCTATAGTAGGTGAGCCCCTGAGGGGGGGATATTTGGCTTAGACAGAAGCCCCAGAATATTAATAGTATTGATTTTATTTTAATAGCGAACTAAAAATAATTTTAATATCAGTTTTACCTATAAAAAAAGTAAAACCCACACGGCACAAATAAATAGATGATCATTAATTTTGCAACTTTATATTAAACATCTTTATAATTCAAAACATTCCATGACAGCCAACCCCTCGACCCCAATTAAGAAATTTCTAAACTTAGCATGCGATATAAGTTATACACATTATTAATGATAAATTAGACATCTATACACAGATAATTAATATTAAAAATTATCATTATCATCATATTTATTTCTTTAAGTACGTAATAGATTACAGCATTAACCTCTTAATCATAATGCCTGTTCGTCATTCTAGCATAGAATTACTATTTTACAAATATATTAGCTAACATTAAATCATTTTAAAACGCTATAATTCACCAGAAATGTTTACGTTTATTAACAAGCAGTTCAAGTATTCAGTGAATTCTTAATTGAATTAGTAATATGACATGTTGCCGAAATGCGAGGGGTTAATTAATTAAATAATAATAAAATTCAAAACAATTAAGGAATTTAAAAAATCAATGTTGAACTACAATTTGTACAGTACAGTGTGAATGTTTTAAATACAATGATAACGTTTATATTGCGAAAGTTAAAAATGAAAATAACTTGGAGTTAATAATGATTTAATTATAATGTATATTTTATAAGTATAATATTATTTGCTATTTATTTTATAAATATTCTAATAATGAACTATAAATTATTGACCAATTTTATTTGATAAAGTTATCATATTTTTCTAAAATTTAATAATAAATTGACTTTGCAATTTTTAGAAACTTATTTAATAACTAGGAATATAAGACTTTGTAATAGACCTGCATGTGACCGCTTCTCATACCCTATCCGGGCCCTATCGAGACAATAAAGCGAGACACATTATCCCCTATTTGTGAATGATAAATATGTAATAAGTAATATGACCTGTACTTCTGGCGTAGAAATTTTCGTACTAGAAATTTTGAAGAAAACCTACATAATCTATACTCGAAATGCAATTATTCGTTGTAAGCTTCATAAAATATATTATAGTAAAACTAAACAATCCTAATTATAAAGTTCTTAAATTAGCCATAAATATTCACTCTTATTTGCACAAATTTTTGACTATAATTAAACAGCAATAATGGAAATAGCAAAACTTTTAAAGAAAAAAGGGAAAACTAAGAATCATCCATGTGAAATAGTACTTTACTACAAAATCATAAAATATATAAAAATCCAATACAGCCTGCAAACAGAACGAGTATTCACAATAAATGGGAAAAATGTAGCAAAAAGTAGAACTACACAATAATAATGCAACAAATCAATGCATGTCCGTCAATGTGATTAGTTATTATTAATAATAGATCATTAATAACATTAGAATTAACATAAGTATTATAAAGAACTGCAAACATTAAGACCAATTGCAGAGGAAGAGAGAGAATAGAATTTATAGAGACGTTAACAGAAATAAGACTTCAACAGAATTTAATAAATGAAGTTATCAAAACGCTTTAATATGCAATAGGTTCTAAAAATTGTTACCTATAAAATTATCATTTTAGAAATAAAATATTTTTAATAAAAAATAAATGAATGAATTATAAAAAACACATACATACAAAATGAATTTTTATTATAAGAAAATGGCGTGAACAAAATATCGTTTTTAGAATTTCTTTTTAATTTAGAATTTTTTTTACAATAAATTAAAAAGAATATTTGTGTAGCTATAAAGGGAATTATTTAATTGTTATATTCTTAACAAAATACATAATATGTTTTAAAAAATATTGATATTGTCGGAATAAAGCATTTTAATCAATTTAATTGTGACTGTAAGGAGGAAAAAAAAAGAACCCTTTAAAAAACATGTTAAGTAATTTTGAAACATACATTTTTTAGAAATAAACAAAACGTAGTAAATTAAAATTAAATTAATTAAATGAAGACTTGATATCAATATCCATTTATTTAATTAAATAGTTTTTCTTCAGAAATGTAAACAGACATTTCATGTTTTTATTTATTTCATTGAGAATTTCATCCCATTATTGAATTCGTCTTAAAAAATTAAAAATTATAATTTTTCTAAAACAACAAAATAGATATATAATACAATGAAAAAATATATTCTAAAATATTCCTTTAAAATTTTTCTGATCGTATAAATCCATTTGTTTAAATTTGGAAAACAATCGGGGCATTTGGATCCAAAAAGAGACAAATAACTTTTTTTCCTAAATAGCAAACAATTTAGCACTTAAAATAACAAATGAAATAAAAAGCAAAGAAAGGGGGTCAGAAATGTACGAACTGTAATTCTTTTCCAAGAAAAGAAGAACAAACTAGGAACGGTGTCAGTTTTAAGGAGTAATATATTTACATTTACAGCTTTCAAAATTTACTAGAGGCCAGAGGAAATTAATTAACGCAACATAGATTTACAACATTGTTTTTTATTCTTGATGGTTGGATCGTAACAACCACCTTGGGAGCTCTTTTCAGAACATCTAAACCACAATTAGTTGCACCAATTGGATAATATTTTCTAGAATTCAAAAAAAAATGGTTTGATAAATTCTTATTAAAAAGAATGTTTAAATAAAAAAATGAAAATTTAAGTAATTCGATATAATTTAATAGTTATAAATCATAATTTGTAAATTATTTTTTGTACAGTAATCAATTTTTACTGGCACTTTTGAAATTAATTTTTCTTCCATAACCATAATATAACTAATTCCTATAATGGTGCTACAATAATTGCTTTCGCCATCTAAACATACATTTGCAATAATTAATGTGAATATTATTAATTAAAACCTTACATTTAGTTAATGAATGGTATGATTGTGAAAGCGTTAAAAATAAACTAGAAAATGAAAAATATCTCATTCAAATGAAAAATATGGGATTTCACTCAAGTTTCTGGAAATAACTAATTGAATGTAATAATGATTTGTATATGCCAAGCTTTTAAAATGGTCTAATAAGCATAATAGTTCTTCAAGCCTCATTCAGATTTATTATTAAAGGCTATATTTTGCACTTTTTAGTCTGTTATAAGAACACTTTGTAAAGGTAATTTTTTTTATTTAAATAATTATTTTCTGCTTTATAGTTTTATGCGAGTGTAAAATTTTGCAATCGATTTAAAGCTAACTTTCCAGTAAACTAGTGACTTGACAAGGCGCCATCTGCCGGTAATAAAAGCGTTTACTAAATGACCAAATTTCTATCAATTATGAGTTAATATCACATTAATATTTAGTTATGTTTAAAACTTCTAATTGATTGTGAAGATCATTTAGTATCGATTTTATACTTAATATCGAACAGACAAATATACAGAGAAGAAATCGATTTAATAAAAACGTGTTAAAAATAAGTCTAAAGCCATCTTTACATATTGTTTATTTGCATTAAGTATGATGTTTCAAAAAATGAAAACAAGACAATCGTCACCTTCAAAATCATTAGCTTTTCTAAAAATAAGAAAAATCGTATACTGCATTTTGTGCAAAATTTTTGAATACAAAGCTAGTCATTATTTAATGTTGTTTTTACTGCCATATTTCTATAGAGAAATACTCATGTCATACAAGACTTTTTTTTTCGTTTTATTTGTTTATTTTACAATCTTAGACTGTTACAAGCAGGAATATGAATATTGCAAGATAAATTTTTATCAACCTATATCGAGAAGTAAGGATTATATAGATAAAGATTTATAGTTGTATATTTAATCTGACATCATGTATATGCTTGTAGAAACATTGA
The DNA here is from genome assembly GCA_026543865.1 of Argiope aurantia. Classification (NCBI taxonomy): domain Eukaryota; kingdom Metazoa; phylum Arthropoda; class Arachnida; order Araneae; family Araneidae; genus Argiope; species Argiope aurantia. The sequence continues at coordinate 11,095 of JAPMOR010012133.1, read as the reverse complement.
TGCATTTATATAAAGATATATTTATTCTCTATGCAACATATCACGGATCGTCATTGAAGAGCACTGTTGAATCTTGTTCGTCTACATCTCAACTGTCAGTTCTCTGCTCTGGCCAGCTTGGTTATCTTATAATTTGCCAATCCATGATTGGTTGACTCCGAGCAGAAGTAAAAAACGTCAGCATGTCTGCCTGTTGGTAATTGGACAAACATGATGCACTATACCATCATAAAATTATAAGCCGTGTTCGTTCACAGCGTATTCTAATAAGGCTAATCAAAACACTGATAAACAGATTTATTTATCAATTTGTTTGAAAATAGAAAAATAAATTATGAATTAATACAAAATAATTTTAACAAAATATGCAAATTTTAAGACGATTGTAATAAAATAATTAATATTATCGTAATGTAAAATTCAAAGTGTCAGAAAAATGAGACGGAATCGAATAAAAAAAATTTAATTGCTAATGATTGATTGATTTATTGAGTTGCGTTTTCTGGCGCAAAAGCCATGCTTGGCCACGCTGCGCCAATCAAATGGTAAAATTATAAAAATGTTTATAAAACATTCATTTATTTACAAAACAAGATCAGGGGTGTAAAGATAAAGACACATGAAAAAAGATTAAACAAATACGAATAGAATCGAAACTATGATTCATAAAAATACAAAACAAAGATGGTTGGTTGGATTTTTTTGGCGCAAAAGCCAATTTTGGCTATGCTGCGCCAAGCAAATGGTAAAATGGTTGGTTGGTTGGTTGTTTGTTTTATTGGCACAAGAGCCAGTGTAGGCTATACTGCGCCAGACGTATGGTTGATAAAAGTTTTTTCTAATACAACCTAAAAAAAAACTTTAATAGTAATAAAAGATGCATTAAAAGTCGACGTTAAAATTAAAACGAAACGGTGGAAAATTGAACAAATTAAAAATTATGAAGTTTAAATGGAATTATAAAAACCAATTGCCCTAATAAATTTAAAAAGGTTTTTGTGAGGATTCTCTCCTAACAGCGATGGCATGTCTAGTGCTGAGGAGTTAAAATACCGTAAACGATGAAAATTGAAATCAGGACATTCAATAAAAATATGACGAATCGTTAAAAGCACTTGGCATCTCGAACAGAGAGGAGCTCGATCACCAAATAGAAGATATTTGTGAGTTATACGAGTATGACCAATGCGGAGTCTAGTCAATTTGACATCGAGCTCACGCATTGGATGAGAGGACCAGGATGTAATTGTTGGTTTTATGCTACGCAATTTATTATTTATCTGCTGATTCCATGATTGTTGCCATAACGAATAAATATGTCTGGAATAAAGGTTCTTCGCGTCGGGGAAGGGTATTTCATGCTGCATAAACAAAGTTGCTGTTTTAGCAGCGTTATCCGCCAGCTCATTTCCGATTATTCCGACATGACTTGGGACCCAACAGAATAATAATTCAAAGTCTCTATTCCTTAGAGTCCTCAAAAGATCCAAGATTTCCAAGGCAATGGGATGAAGTCGACTATGAAAATGGGAAAGAGTTTCTAGGGAACTCATGCTGTCAGTATAAACACAAAATTTGCGTTCTGAGCTTTGAGAAATTTTCTGTAAGGCATAGAAAATTGCTAATAATTCGGTAGACAAAACAGAGAGGCATGTATGTAGACTGTAGCCGAATGTTTGTGTTCCAAACACAATACCACACCCAACATGATCATCTGACCTAGAACCATCTGTAAAAATAGGCATATATGATGAAAATTGACAGCGATGAGAACCAAAGAGTTTTTTAAAAACCACAGGGGCCGTTGTAGACTTTTCGAACCCACAGAATGGGTTTAAGAAGGAAAACTCAGGAATATCCCAAGGTGGAAATGAAAATAAATCAAATGACTGAATACCCATATCACTAAGCACAGAATCAGCGAGAAGCAATTTTACTCGTTCACAAAAAGGAAGAATGTTAGATGGTCGGGCTGCGTAAAATCTCCGAAGCCGAGCGGAATGCATCATAGAAACTATGGGATGTTTTGGAACGGATAATGATCGGAGGTAATACTGGACATATATTTTTTGGCGCCTCAAATTTAGCGGCAGTTGGTGACATACATTGTAAAGACTTTCAACTGGTGAGGTTCGGAAAGCTCCTGAACAAATTCTCAGGGCGGTGTGGTGTATAGTATCTAGTTTACTCAAAACGGAGGACCGTGCAGAACCATATACCATACATCCATAATCAATACGGGATAAAATAACTGCTTCATAAATTCGAAGCAAAGATGTACGGTCTGCTCCCCAAGAGGTTTTAGAAAGTACTTTTAGAATGTTCATTGACCTGTCACACTTCTTCCGCAGATATAAAATATGCTGAAGGAAAGTGAGTTTACGATCAAACACTACTCCCAAAAACTTTATTTCACCAACCACAGGGATTGAGGTATCCTTAATATTAATTAAAGGGTCCAAATGAATTTCACGCTTCCGACAAAAATGAACGCATTTACTTTTTTCGGCGGAAATCGTATGTCCGTTCTCCTCACACCAGTCTATTATCTTATTAACTGCAACTTGCAGCTGGCGCTCTATTAGGTGCATATTGCAACCTTGACAGGAGATCTGAAGATCATCTACATACAGGTTGCCCTCGACAGATGGTGGTAAAATGTTAAGGATTTGACTAAAATGAATAATAAAGAGCGTTACACTAAGGACACTTCCTTGTGGAACCCCTTCAGCTTGAATAAAAGAATCTGAATAACAATCGCCAATCCGAACACGAAATTTTCGCAAAGATAAAAAGTTTTTTAAAAAAATAGGTAAATTTCCCTTAAAACCAAAATTAAAAAGAGTTTTAAGAATGCCAAAGCGCCAGGTACGGTCGTAAGCCTTTTCGACATCAAAGAAGATGGAAACCAGGTGGTTTCGGCTAACAAATGCGTTGCGTATTTGGGTCTCGAGTAGGACGATATTATCATATGTTGAGCGTCCTTTTCGAAAACCACTCTGCATTTGTGGAATGCATTCTTTCCTCTCAAGTTCAAAAACAAGACGGGCATTAACCATGCGCTCAAGCAACTTGCACAGACAACTTGTGAGCGCAATAGGTCTATAATGTAGAGGGTTAGACGAATCTTTCCCGGGTTTGAGGATTGGTATCACAATAGCTTCGTGCCATTGCGACGGGAACCTCTGTTCAATCCATATACGATTGAATAAACGCAGCAGATTAGTGAGAGAGGACGTAGATAAATGGCTAAGCATATTGTACGTAATTCCATCCGGTCCGGGACTAGTATCATGTACTTTAGATAAGGCCAATAGTAGTTCATGCATGCTAAAATCGGAATTGTAGGGAAGAGATCTTCGGGTGGAAAAACGTAAATTCTTCCGTTCCGCTCGATTCTTAGTCGCCACGAATGCGGGCTGGTATGAATCAGAAGCGGAAACTTGTGCGAAGGCTTCTGCGAGAGTATTGGCAACGTCTAAGGGAGAGGAGACCATTCCACGTCCTATCTTCAATACAGGGAAAGAAAAGTCTCTATAGATTCCGTTTGCAGCCTTCACCTTCTTCCAAAGTAATTTACTAGAAATAGAGGATGTAATTGATGATATGAAGTGAATCCATGATTCCCTCTGACACTGTCGGCGAATCCTCCGTGCATTGGCTCTGGCAAATTTAAAAGCTATAAGATTCTCTGTTGAAGGGTACCTTCGAAAAATGTTCCATCTTTTCTTTTGTTCTTTGTTACTGTCACGGCAAGCCTCATTCCACCACGGGCGACGAAATTTTCGTAAATGTGGGGAACATTTTGGGATGGTGTTGTTAGCGGCACATATAATACAATCAATAACATTTTGTACTGCCTCCGTAATATCGTAAGTATTAACCATAGTCTCGGTAATTTCTGCCAGCTGAGTGAAAGTAGCCCAATCTGCCCGCTGGAATAGGAAACGTGGTGGATATAAGGCCGCACCACTTCTATCAGCCTGCGAGATTATTAAAGGGTAGTGATCACTGTTGTAGAGATCTTCACTAACAGCAAAGTTCAACAAAGGCAGTAAGTCGGGAGAGCATATGGCCAAGTCAATACTGTGGAAAGTACGTGTGGGTTCATGGAAGTACGTTTTTTCTTCATTATTGAGCAGACAGAGACAGTTATTGGTTATAAACTGTTCGATCTGTCGCCCACGAGAATTTGTACTATTCGAACCCCACATAGAACTATGAGCATTGAAATCCCCTATTATCAGTAAAGGTGACGGAAGCTGGTCGATTAAATTGTTAAGTGCCTGTTGGCTAATGACATCATGAGGTGGCAAATAGATGCAGCAGACTGTAACCAGTGTTCTGATATGAACTTGTACAGCCACAGCCTGTAGAGGTGTATGTAAATTTAACGGTGTGCTCGGGTATAGATTTGATGTCAAAATGCAGACACCTCCAGAATTGTGCACTCCGGTGCCTGCATCTTTCCGAATACAATTATAGCCTCGTAGTTTTAAGGGGATGTTGGGTGTCAAGAAGGTCTCTTGAACACCAAAACAAACTGGATGAAAGGTGTTGATAATGGTCTTCATGTCCTGAAGTTTGGACCGAATGCCGCGACAATTCCAAGAAAGGAAGGTACCCATCAAGAGAGATGTGTCACAGAATTATAAGGAGCAACAGTAGGAGTTGCAGAAACGTCGCAACTCATATCAAAATCATCCTCATCTTCCGATGGGTGCAGTTTAAGGTCGGGACCATTACGTTTACCACTGAATATGGACGTCAAGTCCTTATGTGCTAAACCTTGTGCCGCTAGTCCTAAAGCGACAGAATTTTTGCTAATTGATTTCTTAAGTTTTGCAGATAGATCTTTCTGTGTTTGGCCACGCTTTGCAAGTTTTAATTTTATTGACTTTTGAGATCTAGATTTGGTTTGGGGTTTTACTTGTTTGTCAGTGTCAGAAGCACTGTTTATGGATTGTTCTGTATCCGATTCAGAGGTTTTCTTTACTGCTTTGACAGATTTAACACAACTGGGACATGTACAATTTGCACAAAAAGATTTTTGAACAGCAGACGCATAGCTTACACCAGACGTAGGCGTTTGTATTGAAAGTTTTCGCCTAGCCTCGGGATACGAGATGTTTTCCTTGATTTTAATTGTTGTTATTCTCTTTTCTAGAATCCAACGTTCACACGATCGAGAGAAGGATGTATGATTTCCCCCGCAGTTCACGCACTTTTCTTGTGCGGTGCACTGCTGGCTATCATGTTCTTTTCCTGCACAGCGGGCGCAAGTGAGGGTCCCGCGGCAGTTCGCCTTCGAGTGGCCAAAACGCTGGCAATTAAAACACCTCAGGGGATTAGGTATGTATGGTCTGACAGGTCGCTTTATATATCCCACATATAAAAATTCAGGTAATTTTGGTGACTTAAAAGTCAAGATATGGTGTTTTGTCTCAATTATATTGCCGTCTCTCCGGATGGTAATACGGCGGACATCTGTGACACCTTGAGACTTCAATTCCTTTGTAATTAAGTCTACAGGAAGATTCAGTATTTCACCACAAGTTATGACACCCTTAGATATATTTAGCGAGTGGTGAGGGCTGACACTGACAGGTATTGTAGATAACGCCTTCAATTTTTGAATTTGCTGGGCCTGCTTTCGGGAATTTAACTCGACAAGCAAGTCACCAGAACGCATTTTGCGAATAGAGGTGATGTCACCAACGGTTCCAGCGATAGCCTTTTGCACTAAAAATGGTGATACGGTTTCAAACGTTTCATTATTTTCCGAAATACGTTTGATGACAAAAAACTTGTCAAAATGGTTATCAAAATTAACTTGGTGAGGAATAATGTGACGCCCACTAAAGGGACCTTTTTTGGGAGGAGCCATATGATATTGAAAAAAGATTCGGGCCCGACGGCACCGCCCACCACGGAGCCCAACAAGGGAAGGCAATTACCGGCTCTGGTCTTTTCCAGCCTCGGCATACACCTCAGTGCTAGCCAGCAAATGGTAAAAAGACAGAGTAGACAGTAAAAGCACACATATTATAATATAAATCGAATGGTATGGTATGGTATTTTGAGATTTAATGGCGCAAGAGCCATATATGGCTGTACTGCGCCAAACAAATGGTATTAAAAATGTCACGTACAATTCAGTCAGGTTAAATTTATAATTTCTCGTGATAAAAAGAAAAACATCCAATAATGAATAGTATCAGCATTTATAAAAATGTGAATTACATCCCGTAAAGAAAAATTTTCCAAAAATGTTAAAAGATTAAAATATCGATGAAATTTAAAAGGTGAAAATGCATGTCCTTATAACATTAAAATAGATACAATAAATTACAAAACGAAGTGAAAAGAAAAAAATCATTGCAATCTTTTGATTCGGTGTTTTTTCAAGTATTTGCTATGTATAGGGGTACTTGAAGGTTCACTGTAAAAATTTTAAAGATTAATCCATTTAGACATTCTTGGGGACTTTGTTTAAGAACAGTTTTATCATCCGTGATGGAATCGTTAGAAGGTTCCGCAGCAAGTGGTGTTTCATCAATTGTTTCATGAGGGTTGTATTCTATTGCATTATCCGATTCTATTTCGCTGTCGGTGTTATGATTGGACTTATTTGTGGTCATTAATTGAAGCTCAGACTTGGCTTCATCCATTTCATTGGCTGATTTAGAATTAATGGAAGAGCTCAAATTCGAGACTGGCATAGATTGGGAGACTTATCGAGGTGAAGTCTTCCAGAATTTAGAATATGATATATTTTCAGAACTGTGCTTGTGATCTTTTTTATATTTTTTCTTATAAGTGACAGTTTTAAATTTATTCATGTCCTGTGACATTTCATTAGATGGGACATGAAACGTTTCATGTTCATGACCAGTTGGCTGATTAACATTACTACTATTGAGAGCTTCTGGCAATGTCTTTACAATAATGGATTCGGGAGTATTATCAGTAAGTATATTGTTTCTTTTGTCTTGAATAATATCAGTTGCAGGTGGTTTTTTGATCATAGAAGAGTAGCTGGTACCAGATACAGGAGTTAGATATTTTACAAGCTTACGAGCTTCGGAGTAGAAATGTGTTTTTTAATTTTTGTACTAATTATTTCTTTTTCTAGCTGCCATGCTGCACAGTTTCGAGAAAAGGAAGTATGTGTACCTTGAAAATTAAAGCATTTCTCCCTAGATGTGCATTCCGAACTATCGTGACCTACTTCTGCACAACGGGCGCAAGTTAGTGTCAATGGGCAAGAAGTTCTTGAATGTCGCTAAAGGGAATTCCCATGCTTAAAAAAGTCGTTGCAGATTTTGCGGCCAAGTCCGCCTTCTCATTCCCCAAGATGCCGACTTGACTCGGTACCCAACAGAAAATAATATTTAACCCATCATTTTTTAAAAGTCGCAAGGTAAATAAAATTTTAATAGCAATCGGATGCATCCGATTGTGGTAATGCGATAGTGTATCCAGAGCACTCATGCTATCGGTGTAAATAATAAATTTACACTGAGTAGAAGTTGAAATTTTCTGAAGAGCACAGAAAATTGCCAATAACTCAGCAGTAAAAACTGAGCAGCAACTGTGAAGACGGTGGCTCAGTGTTGCAGATGTAACAACAATTCCACAACCAACATATCCATCGGATTTCGAACCATCCGTAAAGATAGGCACAAAAGAAGAATACCGATAGCGATGATATAAAAAGAGCTGTTGGAAAACAAAAGGTGCAGTTAATGATTTGTCAAAACCCATGAATGGATTCAAGAACGAAAACTGTGGGATATCCCAAGGGGGGAAAGTAAAAAAGTCAACAGCCTTAACACGAACAGTATTAAGATCCGAGTCATGCAGGAGCAATCTGGCTCTCTCACAAAATGGAAGAACGTGAGAGGGGCGGGCATTATAAAGTCGACGAAGACCGACTGGCAAGGAAATATCGCTTAATGGATGTTTGGGAACAGATTTTGTACGGAAATAAAATAAGGCAGACATTTTCTTTCGTCTTAAGCAAAGTGGTAGTTGGTGACATATAACATATAGGCTTTCAACTGGAGATGTACGAAACGGACCAGAGAAAATGCGTAATGCAGAATGATGGACAGTATCCAGTCGCCGCGAAACAGATGAGCGGGCGGAACCATACAACATACACCCATAATCTATCCGGGAGAGAATTATTGCCTGGTAAATACGGAGAAGGGAGGTTCGATCGGCACCCCAAGATGTTTTTGAGAGAACTTTTAGAATATTTAATGATTTCTCACACTTCTTCCGCAAATATAATATATGCGGAAGGAAGGTGAGTTTCCGATCGAGAATCACTCCCAAAAACCGTACTTCATTCACAACAGGAATTGGAATATTTTTAATTCTAATACAAGGATCCTGGTGAATGTTTCTTTTCCGACAGAAGTGAATGCAATTACTCTTCTCTGGGGAAATAGTGTGACCATTATTATCACACCAAGCTACCAATTTATTTACTGAGTTTTGCAGTTGTCGCTCTATTAGTGTCATGTTACTGCCTTGGCATGAGATCTGAAGATCATCAACATAAAGTGTTCCTTGAAGAGATGAAGGCAACTTATTTAAAATTTGGCTTAGATGCACAATAAAAAGTGTAACACTGAGGACAATTCCTTGAGGAACTCCCTCAGCTTGAATAAAATTATTAGAATAAAAGTTACCAACTCGAACACGAAAAGTACGTTGTGTTAAAAAGTTTTCTAAAAATATTGGCAAGTTACCCCTAAAACCAAAATTAAATAATGTGGAAAGTATACCATAGCGCCAAGCACGATCATACGCTTTCTCTATGTCGAAAAATATAGAAACAAGATGGTTCCTCCTAACAAATGCGTTGCGAATTTGAGTTTCAAGTAATACGATGTTGTCAAAAGTAGACCGACCTCTACAGAAACTACTCTGCAACGGGGAGATGCAACCTTGTTTTTCCAATTCGAATATTAGACGAGCGTTGACCATGCGCTCGAAGGTCTTACAAAGGCAATTTGTAAGAGCAATTGGTCTGTAGTTCAGAGGGACAGATGGTTCTTTGCCAGGTTTTAAGATAGGAATCACAATAGCTTCTCGCCATTGTGAAGGGTATTTCTGCTCAGTCCATATTCTGTTAAAAAGCAGTAACAGATTGGAAAGGGAAATGGTATTCAAATGGCGAAGCATGTTATATGTGATTCCATCTGGCCCAGGACTGGTATCATGGACTTCAGACAGAGCCATCTCCAGTTCATGCATCCTGAATTCACAGTTATATGGAATGGTTCTTCGGGTTTTGAAGCGCAGAAGCAACTGTTCCGCTCGATTCTTAATTGCCAGAAACTGAGGGCTGTAAGAAGCAGTTGCGGAAACTTGTGCAAACGCTTGACCGAGAAGGTTAGCAACGTCTAATGGGTTCGAATGCATCATATTGCCGGTTTTTAAAACCGGAATAGAAGTTTCGTGATAGATCCCATTGGCGGCTTTTACTTTTCTCCATAAAAGTTTACTGGAAGTTGATGATGTGATGGATGAAACAAAGTTAATCCATGATTCTCTCTGGCTACGACGTCGAATGCGGCGGGCTAGCGCCTTGGCTCTTTTAAAGGCGATCAAATTCTCAGTCGTAGGGTACCTTCTGAAACGATTCCAGAGTTTTCTCTGTTTCTTATGACTATCGCGGCAGGCTTCATTCCACCACGGTCTACGAAATTTTCTTAGCCGTGGTATGGTTTTCGGAATGGTGGCGTTAGCGGCGTTCATTATCGTATCAATGACATTTTGTACTGCTTGTGAAACGTCTTCATTACTGACCATAGCCTCATTGATACATGCTACTTGGGAAAATGTATTCCAGTCTGCCCGCTGGAATAGAAAACGCGGAGGACAAATAGTCGCACCACCGCTATCAGCGTGGGAGATTATTAGAGGGAAGTGATCGCTATTGTGCAGATCATTCCCAACTGTCAAATTTAGCAACGGTAGCAGTTCAGGAGAGCACATGGCCAGGTCAAGACAGTGGAAGCTACGTGTGGGCGCATGGAAGTATGTTTTCTCGTCACTATTGAGCAGGCAGAGACAGTTGTTAGCAATAAACTGTTCGATCTGCTGCCCACGAGAGTTGGCACTATCCGAGCCCCACAAAGTACTATGTCCATTGAAGTCGCCAAACAAAATGAAGGGTGACGGAAGTTGGTCTACTAGATTGTCCAGGTCTTGCTGACGGATAACACCGTGAGGCGGAAGATAAATACAGCAGACTGTGACTAAAGATCGTATATGAACCTGCACAGCCACAGCCTGAAGAGATGTATGTAAAATAAGAGGTGTGCTCGCATAGAAATTTGAAGTGAAAATACATACACCTCCAAAACCATGAGATCCAGTGTATGCATCTTGCCGAACACAGCTATATCCGCGTAACTTGATGGGAATGTTGGGTGTTAAGAAGGTTTCTTGAACACCGAAACAGACAGGATGAAATTTGTTAATAATTGATTTCACGTCATGAAGTTTGGAACGAATGCCGCGACAATTCCAAGAAACGAAGGTACCCATTAAGAGAGAGATTTAGATGGGGGGTGTGAGTGAGCATTGGTAGGAGTTGCCTGATCTTCGCAACTCATAGAAAGTGCATCTTCATCCTCAGACGGATGGAGCTTAAAATCAGGGATAGTTGGTGTGCCTCCAAAGATAGAAGTTAAATCCTTATGGGCTACACCATCTCTTGCTAATCCCAAAGCTACGGAATTCCGAGAAGTAGATTTTTGTAATCTGACGGAAAGATCTTTATGCGATATGCCACGTTTAGCAAGTTTCAATGTCAGTGAGGACTGAGGTTTTTTCTTACGGGTTTTTTTAGATGCTGACAGATCCGGTTTAGGAGATTCTGATATACTTTTAACTGAATTATCAGAATCCGATTCTGATGTTTTTACAGGAAGATTTGGTTTTGGAGTTTGCTTTATACAGTTTTCACAGGAACAATTTGCACAAAATGGTTTCTGGACAACTGAGGCATAGCTAATGCCTGGCGAAGGTGTCTGAATTTGAACTCTACGTCTAGCTTCTGGGTATGTAATGT
>JAPMOR010012122.1:10424-58152 GCA_026543865.1 Argiope aurantia | reverse complement strand
AGTTTGAAAAATTAGTAACTAGAGAATTATCTTTATTTTATGTTAATTTGGTTTTATAATTAAATAACTAAAATTGGCAAAAAAAAAGTAGGGAGGTGGATTTTAGATTTCAAGCAAAGCATATAAAAACTTCCATAAAAACTGTCATTTGCATATTTTTGGTTTGTTTATAGAAGCTTAGAAGTTTTTTTTTTTTTTTTTTTTTTTTTTTTTTTTTTCGAATCGAGGCAACACGCTACTTTTATTTACGTGGTTTTGTTAAAAATAACTACAATTGTAATAAGAAATATTATAATGTTATAGCTGATATAAAGTACAGATGGGTTACAAGGAGAATAATAACATGTTACTTTTTCACGTCATTTTAACTACTTATCCATCTGGAATATTATTATTTCAGACAGCAGGGCCAAAATGTTCAGAGCAAATATCAGTTTCGAAGAAATTATGTGCCTACTCATTTAGTTTTCCTATTTTCATAGATTTGATAGAACTTTGCTAAAGATCTTGCTGTTTTAACTGAGAGCAAATAAAGTAATCCCATGGAGACAAATATGAGAAATACGTTGAATACCACCACATCTTTTACTTAAAATATATTTTCTAGACCTGAATTTAACAGCAACTTGAGATTGAAAAATATTGCTTCGTTGCACAATTATTTTAGCTGTCACGTTGACCCAACTTACCCAAAGGATGCAAATCTTAATAGAAGTTGATTGGAAGAAAAAATTTGAAGATACATAACGCACTAGCATCGCTCCGAAGGAAATTAAATGTACACACTAAAGAATAAATTATAATAAACATAGAGAGAATAATAAATAATATTAATATATAAACATAATATTTATAATAAAGAAATATAATGAATAAATAAACATATTCAGAATTAAACATAATGCATAAAAAAATCATATTTTACTTCAATGAGTTGGGAGATGAACAAGATGTTTGAAATTAAAATGATAAATTTGTATTATAATTTAGAAAATCTACAATGCAATTTAAAAAAAAGAAATCTATGTAATAAATTTCAAAATGGAAATTTTTGTAATTAGATGCTTATTTTTTCTGCAATTGAATGATAAATTATTGGTTCAATGTATAATGGCCATATCAATTAACAATTTGACAGCGAATTTTCCACGCACTGCTTTAAAATGTTTATAAGATTAGCATTCCAACGAATTTGGATATTCCAAGAGAGAAAGGCGAAGAGGTGAGAATCAAAGATTATAACTAAAAAGATGAAGAGGCACTTGATCCGTCTTCTTAGGATGGTAAAAACCGAGAAATGGATATCGTAGTTTTGAGAAGCAATAAAGTGACGAGGATGGCACCTGAGCCATTTTCTTGGGTTGGCAAAATCGATGAACTGATATTGTAGTTTTCAGAAGCAAAAAAGTGACAGAAGTTGCACCTGAGCAGCCTTCTCGGGATGGCAAAACCTAGAAACTGGTATCGTAGTTTTGAGAGGCAAAGTGACGAAGATGGCTCTGTTCCGTTTTTTTCAATGTGCCACCATCGAGTACAGATATCGTAGTTTTGAATAGCAGTAAGGTAATGAAGATAGCATCCGAGCATCCTTCTGAAGATAGCAATGCCTTGGTTTTGACGCTGTACTTTTGAATTACAATCAGATGAAGATGATGTCTACTGGGTCGCCTTCTAAAGTTGACTGTGGCGACAAACTGATATAGGAGTTTTAAACTGTAATCAGGTAACGTCGATGGTACTTGAAATGCGTTTTATGATGAACTCATATTATAATTTTGAATTGCCATTAGATGACATAGAGTGTTCTTGAAGTGCTTTCGCAAGGCGACAACACAGATAAACTAATATAATCCTTTTGAATTTCAGTCAAATGAGGAGGAATTCGCCTCTTCAAAAGAACAGCTTCATAAATTGATTTTGTAGTTTTGAATTGTCGTCAGATGACGAGAAAATATCTAAGACAATTCCATTGAAATGATACTGTGGTTTTAAATTGTAGTCATATGATGTGGAAGTTATCTGCGTCGGTTCCTCACGAAGGTAACGCCAATGAATGACTATGCAGTCAGGTGACAAGGATGCCATTTTAATTGCCTTCTTAAAATCGGACAACAGCATCAAAGGACTGATATGTAAACTTTGAGCTTCAGTCTAGTCTAATGAAAGAAATCATGGCAGAGACTGACTGGTTCAAGTAACAGAAATCATTCTGTTACTAGAACACAATACCTGTCACTATGGCAATAACGATGAACTGATATTGTATTTTTGAACTCCAATCAGATAATGAGGATTGCAGTAACGCCGTTTTTATAAGATGAGAATGCTATAGAAATTTTGATGACCGTTCTAGAGTAACAGAAAATGTCACAATTAAATGGCAGTTTATATTCAAAGCTTAAACGCGGTTTTCGTCTCTATTTTACAAAACATCAAATTCTAAAACTAACATTCATGGCATTTATGTTTTTGTCCAAGGCCTACAATCTTTATGCGAAATATTGTGTTAGGGAGGAGGAATAACACCTTTATCAGGAAGTTTCGGAGTGACCCCTCCCGCTAGTTTAAAAGTGGAGCATATCATTTATAATTCAAAAATTTGCATCCGATTTATCCAACTTATTCTTACAAATATGTAATGTTGCCTCCCAGCGCAGTCACTTCAATCACTGGAAAGACCGTTTTACTATCAACTTTGTTGGATGTTGATTGGGTGCCGAGTCACTGATCTCGGAGCTTGGCGACCATTTGATGACGAATTTGGCGACAAAATAGATATTACTGGAAACTTCCAGAATTTTAGCGATTGAGACAATACGAACCAGATATGCCTAATTGCTCCAGAATCTTCTCTGTCGGCCTACCAGGAACTATAAAAGGCCGGCAGTCTCACGTTGCATTAATTTTGTATCGAGTCGTGAAACGAGTCATAATAGAGGAGTGAGTCAACGGTGAATAATTGGATTAGTCCGGCGAAGTGCAAACGTTGTGTAGATTCAAACTTTTGTTTAATCAAACTGTGTGCCGAATCCTGGTATTTATTGTAGAAGCAGCATCGAGTCGTGTGTGGAGTAGCCAGTCGTGTAGTAGTGAGTCGGCAATTGAATACAGCTAAAACAAGGAAACAGTGGAAAATTGTTTGATGTTTGGAGAAGCTGTAGAGTGAAGCTACGCATATTTCCTCCTGCTGCTGAGTTTTACCTGGCCACTTTGCATGCTGTGGTTGTTATTACTACCGATTACTACTTGTGGGCTACTGTTTGCTGTAGTGTGCTGCTGTGTGTTCCTGTGTTCTTGTCGTCTGTATATTTGCCGTCTTTGTATTTATAAAACGTCACACGTTACTAAAGGACTGTTTATTTCATCAACCAACAAATTAGAAAATGAACCCGGAATTTCCGTAACAATATTTATTTTCACATAGAAGACATCTGTCATTGTTAATTAAAATACTCTACTTGCCTTTTAAAAATAATACCATATTTAAAACTTACTGACATTGCTTTGATAAGATAGATTATTCCAACCATATAAGTAGTCGAAAATATATTGCATCAGGAAAGAGCCGGTTTTCTTGTTAGATTGAAATTTTATGATGAATGCGAGACATATTTTACGCATTTTCCAGTCAAAATGTGTCGCTGTTTGAATTTATCGCTTGAAAGTTTCCCTAACTCAGGGAAAATTTGTATCCCAAGGGAAAAAAAATAGATGTCCCAAGCTTCCTCCCGGTGATCATGAAGGATTTCGACTTCAAAAATATCATATAAATTCAGCAAAATTTTATCCTTTCAAAACTCGTTCAGAGAACTGCACCTCTTTTTCAATAGATTCGAGTATTCAAGAAAATCTTTTGGTGCTTTTTTTCTACGATTCCCCCTTTCTCAAGATAAGAAATATCCCTGCGATTCAATTTAGAATATACATGCATGACGGTTGTATAAGTCTAAGAAATCTGTATTCATTTGGAACTATTTTATTACAGTCAATGTACAAAATTTTGGTCATATTTATTACAAGAAAAAATGTATGCATTAGAGAAAGTATGAATAATATATCAATAAGAGATATAATTATTGATATTCGAAGACGAAGATTTAAATGATTTTAATCTGTAGAATTATTAAATAATTGAAATTGAAATATCTTTGTTTAATATAATATTTGTCTGGAAATTTATTTTCAAAAATTCGAAACTATTTCATGGCAGTAAATGTTCCACACTCTGGGCATATTTATGACAAGAAAAATATTTATGCATGTCGGAAAACGTGAATAATGTCTAAATAACGGAAGTGATTATAGATATTCACAGAAGAGGATTTAAATTACCTTAATATGTAGAATTATTAAGCAATTGAAATGGAACTGCTTCTGTTTAGTGTAATATATTTTATTCGAATTAAATTTTATATATTTGAATTTTTCAATAATTCTAATAATAATTAAAATTAAGTGTTCATATAAGAAATGGGTTATTACAAAACTGACGAGATGCATTATCTTACAGCACAATAAATTAGTATTAATCCTGTCTAAGTTATCTCTTGCGTCAATGCAGTGGCCTATCCCATATTAAAAACTTATAATTGATGAAAGTATGCTTTTAAAAGGAGTTGCCTTTTTGAAATCTTTCTATATCATAAAAAAACATAAAATAAGGGCCAATACCGTTTATGATCTTGTTTCACTGCTATCAAATCGAATTGCATAGCACAGAAGTTTGGGCTTTCTATAAACTTATTGTCAAACGGAATATTTCCACTCCAAACTCGCGTGTGTCTCACAAATTATCAAGATTTATTCGTCTTGCTTTAAAAAGATGAACTAAGAACAAAATTCCAATAAAAGCTTTCATTTTCATCGCATCAGTATATAATGCATGTCTATCAAGCATGCAATTACTTTTTATAGCATCAGCATACTGATTGTTACAAGTTATAATCAAATCCAGGAAATTGTTTTCGAATAAGCACTTTCTAGGATCGAAAATTTCATTTATATTTCTTACTCTACTCTTTACAAGCAAGTTGTTTTCGGTTCTTCTTCCTCGAGTAATAAATTGAATTTTCTTCCAATAATAATAAAAATAAGACTATAATTTTATGTTTCTTAAATGCAACATATTGTTCTTATCTTTTTTTTCACTACATACATCAGCACTTGAATCGGTATCTATAAACTGACTCCAAAAAACTTCTTCAGGTTCCTCTATATTTTCATCTTCCAATCCCTCGTTATCACTATTTCCAGCTTCAGAATTCTTAAATAATAACTCTTGAATTTCTTTTATATCTTGTTGTTATCTCTAATGGCACTTGCCATTGGACAAGCCCGCTGTTTCGAAGTCAGCGGTTTAAGCCGAGAGAGAGCGTCTCTTGTTTTTAGTAGGGCCAACTAGGGCCAAGAGTACGATTTTGCAACTCATGCATCACATTCGCTTATACAGCCCCTTTATACAAGGGGACACATTCACACATCTCATAGATACAACAGATGAAGAACAACCATGCCCGAACCGGGACTCAAACCCGGAACATCCAGATCACGGGGAAGACGCGCTATTCCTATGCCAGGATGCCGGCTCGCAAATCTTTCTTAACTTAAAGATTAAAGTAAGATTCTCTGGAAGTTATTTTATA
Source organism: Argiope aurantia (assembly GCA_026543865.1). Taxonomy (NCBI): domain Eukaryota; kingdom Metazoa; phylum Arthropoda; class Arachnida; order Araneae; family Araneidae; genus Argiope; species Argiope aurantia. The sequence continues at coordinate 52,510 of JAPMOR010012122.1, read as the reverse complement.
TTTGTAATGAAAAAAATTGAAATATAAGAATAATTACTTTCACAAAATTTAATTAATACGAATAATGCACATGCAAACGGAGAAAGAAAAAGTGGCCGCGTTGTATCTACGAGATACATTATGGTTTAACACAGTAAAATAGAGTGTAAAAAATTAAAAATACAGTAAAAAATATTATTATGGATAAAGAAAATGCAAGAAAAATATGAAAGTAAGAAACGCTTACAAAAGTAGTCGTTTTGTATGTCACAGATAATCTATCGCAATAGCCTTTTCGAACATCACTAAGGCTGGGAATAGTACTAAAATTCTTGCCGAAATAAGATAGGAAGATAACAAAAAAGAATTTGCTCTTAGACATAGCGCCATCTAGCAATTGAAAAAAAAAGTAATCGTACAGCTCTCAAATAAGGCGCGACTAACGGACAATTAATGTAACCGCGCTTGAGATGTTTCATTAATTTAAACCACCCAATCGACACCCCCTGAATTTTCGTTGCAAAGAATATTACTAACAGCAGATTTTAATAAAAAATGCTGTTATCTGTATTTTAGATGAAAAATCACACATTGCTATAAAATAGCTAGACAAATAGAAGAATCTGAAACTACTGATAGCAATGAATTATTTTACTGATAGCTATGAATTAGATTCCCACTCGAAACATACCACAATAAAAATATGAAACTATTTATTGTACCACAAATTTTAGCATGGTTGTTTTCTAAAATGACAGAGCGCTGTATAAAAACTGGATATGGCGAAATTTTTGCTCATACAAGATCGAATTTGTATAATTAAACAAAAATTACAATAAGAATGACTGAAAGTTTATACATGTGTACTTCTTTTTTATAAATACGGAATTCCATAGAAAAAACAAATAAAACTCTTTTCATTACTTATCGTATCACACGTAATGTAGCTCAAAGGAGCAATGACACCTAATTAACCGGGATAAATAACAGAATGAGAGCAATTGGGACAGCCCTAAGCAACAATGAACAGTTAGAGCCCTATTAGTTGACACAACTTTCTGGAAAGAAGAATTGATGCAAATTCTTTTTTTGTGGGATAAAAAGAAACAAGGAACATTTTATGCATCGCAAACGCTAAGTATATTATAATATAAGTTATATTTGTAATTAATATAATTTTAATGGATATTAAAATTAATATAATAATGATTGTATATACTCCAAGTTTTTAGTTATGTGCCTTTTTTGAAAGTTTAATTTGGCAACAATATTGTCGAATTGCTACATATATCACTACAGAAATAAGAAATGAAAAGTTATAGTCTGTTAAAGGAAGAACAAGAAGGTTTTTTGGAAAATGTAGTAACCAATCTTTATTATCATCTGAGAACATGATGTTGTTTTGATCTGGGGCTCTTTTAGCCTCAAAATGAACGAGCAGAAAATTGGCGATTTACCGCTGTTAGGAGATCTATTTTTAATTTTTAGGGCTATTAGAAAATGATAAAGTAGATTGTCACATTTGGCGATCTATCGCCTACAAAAAGTTACAACTTAGGGCGATTGTTCGCCATGTACTCGATTCTCCTCTCTTTCCAATATGTGTATCTCTCTCTCTCTCTCTCTCTCTCTCTCTCTCTCTCTCTCTCTCTCTCTATATATATATATATATATATATATATATATATATATATATATATATAATAAATTTTGGATTTTTCTAGCTGGCAAGAAAAATTATGGAGCTCGAACAATTTTGAGATGGGAAAGAAAAATCCATCGTTCTTTTTTAAATATTGATGAATGAGTATTATGATAGTCACCTGATTGTTTCAAACCGGTTTAAACTGGTTTTTCACGAAAAAAATTTTGGCCTCCAGAATTTTTTTTTATGAAACTAGAGTGATTTTCAGACAGACAAAGGCATCGCTTTTCTAAATGATGGTGATTGTGAAATATGAGTCCTATGAGAGCATGATGTTTTTTTGTTGGATTGATACCACGTGACTTAAAAAAATAATGTTCTCACATGATAACTTGAAATTTGAAATAGCAGCTTTCAATTTTTCGATTTTATTTATATGTTTATTTGCAATTTCTTTAATTTGTTACTCAGTGTACAGTACACTTCATGGAGTAGTAGAGTTAACAGAAAATATAATACGTAAAAACACAGTTGATGTTTTGTGGGACTTTATTACCAAGTTCAGTACACAATGGATGTTTTATGGGACTAGATTACGAAGTTAATTACAAGGCGAATGTTTTGTGGGACTGGATTACCAAATTCAATATGCATTGAATGTTTTATGGGACTAGATTACGAAGTTAAATATATGGTGGATGTTTTGTGGGACTGGATTACCAATTCAATGCGCAGTGAATGATTTGTGGGAAGGGATTACCAAGTTCAATACACAAAGAATTTTTTATGTGATTGAATTACCAAATTCAATACGCAGTGGATGTTTTGTGGGACTGGATTACCAAATTCAATATGCACTGAATGTTTTATGGGACTAGATTACGAAGTTAAATATATGGTGGATGTTTTGTGGGACTGGATTACCAATTCAATACGCAGTGAATGATTTGTGGGAAGGGATTACCAATTTCAATACACAAAGAATTTTTTATGTGATTGAATTACCAAATTCAATACGCAGTGAATGTTTTGTGGGACTGGATTTTGAAACTGAAATAATCCAGCACCACACTAGACCGAGGTCAACATTATTTTTGTTCCATCCCTAAAATAAAGATTAAAGAATTTAAAAGAAAATGGCGTTGCTACCCTTCCCATTCGAATTTTACGTTACCCGGTTTAAGAATAGACTCATACTTTAAGAAGACATGATGAAACGGTATTAAAGATTCATTTCATTAATATTCATCAAGATTTCAATGATTGGAACATCAAAAGGTCGATTAGTTCAAAAACCACTCGTGATTAGAACATGATGTTTCTTGAATGAAATTACATGGGAATGTCTTTTCTTGCTTCCGATTCTTAAGTAATGGAAGACAAATGAAAATAGAGAAGATTTTTTTTGAAAGATAGTGATGGCATTTTCTTTTCTTCTTGTTTTACGTACTTCCAAGACCCGTTAATTTCGTAGAAACCAAGTGGATTATTAGAATGATTTTCATCCAGAAAAGGTACAGTCTTCAAGAGTTCTTTTTCTCAGTACTTTAGAAAGCTGCATTGGTTATAAACAACTGGCTGATCTGGCGTTCTAGCATAGGGGTAGCGCGTCTTCCCTGTGATCTGGGGGGCGCCGGGTTCGAGTCCCGGTTCGGGCGTGGTTGTTCTTCTGTGTTCTATTTGTGAGATGTGTGAATGTGCCCCTCTGTAAAAAGGGGTTGTGCAAGCGAATGTGACGCATGAAGTAGCTAAGTTGTACTCTTGGCCCTAGTTGGCGCTACTGAAAAAGCAAGAGATGTTCACTCGGCTTAAATCGCAGTCAGATAACGGCCAGTGGGCTTGTAAAGTGTAGACATAACACACATAATTGGCTGAAAAGAAAGCCTTTCTAATTCTAAAGGAATAAGAAAAAAAATTCATGGTCTAAATGGAAGAAAAAGGACATAGCGCAATCATAATCTAACATTTGATTTTATTTTTATTAGCTATATTTTAAAATGGAAACTTTTATTTATAAGGGATTTTAATGAGATATACTATTTATTAAATTGTTCTGCAAATAATATGCCTCCTTCTTTCTTTCTGGTCAATATTTTCCGTAAAAATGAATGAATGAAAGTTTTAAGTCAGTAGGTAACACAGCGTTGCATTGTAAAAATTGGATTAAAACAATTAGTATATATGACATACGATATTATCACTTAATATCTATAGAATTGTTTAAAAATCAAATAAACACTTTAAGTGTAAGAACTAAAAAAGAAATAGCGTAAAATATTTTACCTTTTTAAATACTCTAGATGTGAAATAAATAAAATAATCGTTGACGATTTTAAAATTTAACGTTAAAATAATTGACTAAGTTGTGGAATTTTCAATTCCTTTAAACTCCATATTTTTCAATATATCCATATCTCTCACAGCTCACATCTTTTGGAAAGATCTATATAGATGATTATTTTCAACACCTGTCGTCATGGAATATTTATAAATTTATTCTATAAATACTGTTAAAAGAAATTATAAATTTTGAAACCCTTTATGTCTAAAATAAATGATGCAGAAATGGCGTTGGAATACATAAAATTTCGACCTTTCAAACTCTTTAGATTTAAAATAAATAACGCAATTTATTTATATACTTTTATACGCAATACGCAATTTATTTATATACACAAAAATACGCAATTTATTTATATACTCAACATTTATAATTTGACATTTAAAAGGCGGTAGAAGTGATAAAAACCTTCATGCAATATCACGTTTTAAAAAACATTTTATATCTCACAGTTCCTCACTTTGTTGGGAAGATTTATGAATTTGATTAAATTTTTTCAAGAACTGTCATCATGTAATATTTACCAGCTCATTCAAAAAAAAAAAAAAAAGATAGAAATCCTTTTAAAAATATCCTGCAAGTGAGGTATTTTAAAATAAATTTTCAGCTTTTAATATAAAACTTGAAAAAAAAAAGAATTTTTTTTATCCCGCTGTGGGACAAAACCATCTAAAACTACACAAGATAGCGGGGAATATATAAAAGCCAAAACCATAATTAGAACGTTTCTTAGCGCAAAGACAATCAGAAAGCACGGTTGGCCCTTAGGGACTCAAAATGCATTTTTTTTCTCATTCCCACTCTTTCCTCAACGTTCTAATACAAAAAGAGAAAAATATTCCTTTTTTTTCCCTCTCGCTCTTTTTTTTAGCCTTCTTTTTCTTTTTCTGAGTCCTCTGCCTGGAAACAAGAAAAAGACTGAGTCAAAAAGATAGAGAGAAAGAAAAGAGTATTTGCGTAAGAGTCTTAAAGAAAAGAAAGAGAAGAAATATCTAGGGTATAGAAAGAATTAGATTCGCTGCGGTTTTTCTGAATATTCCTTTCTGTCCGAACGACGTACAGAGACATGTTCTATCAAAGATAGCGAATAGATAAAAAGTGAAGGTATTGTTCAGAGAAGCATTTCTTTCTGTTGAAGAGTTTTATTTGTCGTTGTGATCGATATATTTATTTTTTATTTATTTATAATTTAATATTGAGTTTTTATGGATTAAAAATATAATAATACACTGACAAACTAAAATCTTTTAAGCAAGCTCTGTTTTTTTAATTAAAACTTCTTAAAAAACTGTTTATAAAATTTTTTCTTTAAATATTAGGTCGAGGAAAAAGAAATCCGACATTTTTTAGATAGATAATTGTAGTGATCGATATCTCTCAAAGTATTGGTCAAAACATTTCAGATTTATACTCGTTGGAAAGGTGACATTTCACACTAAAAAAACTATTTTGCTGACGTTTGATTGATCCATTCATTTGTGAGTTACAGGGTGTTAAAAATCGAAGTCAACAAAGAGGAAATTCGGTATATTTTACAGTTTTTCTTTAATAAAGGAGAAAATGTAAGCCAGAGGGCTGAAATTGTGAATGGCGTTTATGGTCCCGATACTGTAACAGCCAATTACGCGCTATTTTAGTTTCGTCTATTACTTTCAGATATTTTTGATGTTAAAGATGATGAACATGATGGATCGGATTTCCATCTGAGAAGACCTTGTCTAAACGGTATGAATTCGACCCATTTCTTAAATGGATGGTGACTTTGATGATAAACAGGTCATGTACGACAGCGCTGTGCGAAAATGATCGTGATCAAAGTGCGCTGAAGCAGCTCAAACGGTGATCAAATCAGGACTAATGGCCAGGAAAATTCTGCCTACATTCGGTGACACTGGAAAGGAATAATCTTTATGAATTGCTTCCATATGGCCAAACACTAAAATTCGGATTTCTACTCTCAACAACTGGACCGTTTGAAGCTAGCGATTGACCAGGAACAGCTAGAACTGACCAACAAGACAGGTGTGTTCAATCAGTACAACGCCATCAGGTAGTACACTTCTATAGTGACTCGCCAGAAACTCCGGGAGCTATGTTGGAAAGTTTTGATGCATGCACCATATAGTCCAGACCTAGCAACAGGTTATTACCATATTAAAGTTCCTATAAAAATGATGGATTTCTTTTCCCCCAATCTAATATATAATAAAATTATCTTTGAAATAATGGATTCCCAAGGTCCTTAATTTTATGCCTGGGGTGGGGAGGGAGATAAGACGTCCTTAATGGGAGAGTATACGAGAAAGTAGTGTCCTCTTTACTTTGTCACTAATCCTATTATCCCTGAATAATAAGGACGTGCCAGATCCTATTATGATCACCAGTATTGCATGGTCAGTGGCCATCGTTGGAATGATTTGTTTACGTAGTACCGTTATTTTGTCCCTGTGGTCGTGTGGAGTTTTGCTGTTCTTTTACAATCAGGAATTATCATGTTTTAAACAAAATTTAACGATTAGTAATTGTCACATTTTCTGCCATTTTTTTTTTCAAAAAAAAAAGTCTGATGTCTCTTATTTATATTTCATAAATTTTAAGCTATTTGTTGGTGACAGATAGCTGATGATGTCATGAAAAGATTTATGATCCCGCATTAAGGTTGTCTTCGTATTTGTACCAAAACCTCTTAGCTTAGCTGATTACTCGTAATACTCTATATTCACAAACTGTTTGAATAAATCTCTTACAAGAAAATAATGCCAATAGAAGAAAGTATTTGCTCTTTATAAAATAATTGCTCGGAGATTAACAAATAAGAAAAAATATGAGTAATAACTTAAATGAAATAGAATGAGCTATTAAGTTAATGCTAAACTGCTAAATAAATGAAATTGACTGTTTGTAATGATATACAGCTATATAAACAAAATTAGCTATCAAATTATTTATTAACGTGTTAAATAAACAGAGGTGGGTATCAAACTGATGCTAAAATGCTAAATAAACAATAGTTCCAGCTAAATAATGATAAACTGGTAATAAACGAAAGTAATTAATGAATTGATGGAATAACTGGTAAATAAAGAAAAGTTTTTACTATGTTAAAGGTAAACTACTAATGGCTGTTAGATTAATGGTAAACTATTAAATCAATGGAAATCCCTGGTAACTTAATGGTAAACTGCTAACCAAACAGAACTGAATACTCAATTATTGGTAATTGCTAAATAAATGGGACTGGTTATTATATTAATGATCAAATGCTGAATAATTGGAATTTGTTTCTAAGTTAATGCAAAACAACTAAATAAATTGAATTGGTCATTAAACTGACGGTAAATTGCTTAATAAATAGAGTTGATTACTAAATTAATGACCAGAGTAGAGTTAAATCGAGCTGGCTACTAAATTAACAGTAAACTGCTAAATAAATGAAAGTTGTAATTAAATTATTGGTTAATTTTGTTAATTAAATAAATAAAACTGGATCCTCCATTAATAGTAAACTACTAAATAAAGCAACACAGCCATTAAATTATTGGTTAACTGCTAAACAAAATTAGCTATTACATTGATAGTAAATTGTTAAGTAATTAGTCGCTTCAAAATTAATGATAAATTTCTAATAAATAGAATTAAACTATTAAATTGATGGTAAAATGATAAATAAATAAAAGTTGCTACTAAATAAATGGCAAAGTGCTAATAAAGAAAGTTGAATATTAGATTAATGGTAAATTACTAATTAACTAGAATTCATCACTAAATTAATTGCAAAGGGCAAAAGTAGATAAAATTAGCAATTAAATTAATATTAGATTTCTTAAAAAAGGGAACTGAGTGTTAAATTAATTCTCAAATGTTAAATAATTGGAACTTGCTTTTAAATTAAGGTCAAATCACTAATATTAATTAATTTTGTGGTCACTATAATTACTAAATCACTAATTTCGATTAATTTAGTGCTCACTATAATTATTAAATTACTAATATTCGATTAATTTAGTGGTCACTAGAATTGCTAAATCACTAATATTCGATTAATTTAATGGTCATTATAATTACTAAATCACTAATATTCGATTAATTTAGTTATCATTATTATTACTAAATCACTAATATTCGATTAATACGATTAATTGACTACTAAATGATAATTGAGTAGTCTACTAGTCAATTTACAATTTACTACTAATTGATAATTGACTACTAAATTAATCGTAAACTTCTGAATAATCAAAGTGAGCTACTAAATTGTTGGTTAACGTCTAGATAAATAGTGTCCGCTTCTAAATTAATGGTAAACTGAATTAAATTAATAATAAAGTATTCAATAAGCGGAATTCGCTATAAAATTAAGAATAAGCTGTTATATAAAGTGGCAACTAAATTAATGGTAAACTGAAAAGTAGTTGGAATTGGTATTAATTTAATGTTAAATTACTAAATAAATAGAATCGATTAGAGAATTAATTCTTAATTTTCTTATAGACAGAAATAGCAACTAAATGAATGATAAAAGACTAAATAAATAGGAATTCAATTGGTATCGTTAAAAATGATGGATATACATTGAGAAGATAGCAACTATCAAAAATGCAGAATAATTATGTATAAAATTGAAACTATTTATTTTTAATTTTGGAGTCTTAAATTTATTATTTTATGTCTGCAAGTTGAAAAGTTGTAATTCTAATCGGATGCAAGTTCAATTTTCTTGTATAAATAAATACCTCTTCATAGACGTTTCAGGAAAAATTTATGTACTAAACTCTTAGAAAATGCTCCATCAAAAAAACGTCACCAAATATACCTGAGAAAAAAGATATTACCATTTCTCCTGTCTCAAAATAAAAATATTCTGAAAAAAAAAAAAAGAAAAACTCCTTAAAAAAATGAGGGAGTCATATCACATGAGAAGAGAATCTTCCAACCCTTTTTCATACTAGTCTTCGGAGATTCTTTTACACACAGAATAATACCTCCCGTGACATATTATATTCAAAGTATTCTCTCCCGTATAGACACGACTTCTTCCAAAATACCTCCTGCACGGGAGGAAAGGAGGAGTTTCTAAATTCATATTCGAGACAGTTTTCATTTTACTTCGAAATATGGATAACTAAAAGCTAGGTCCGGGGCCTTTTATTTATTTTTACTTTCCGGGTCCCAACTTTACTTTCGGCCAGGAGTAGGAGCTGCTGCATTTATTGATTTACCGTTCGATCTTAGAAGCATGTAGAAAGGAGCCGTTGTCGAAGGACTAAAGGGTTGTTCGGGGGCTTTGAAATCCGTGGAGGAAAGACGGAACCTTTTGGGAGGTAGGGGGGAGGTGTTCCTTTTTTCGTCAGCGGCTGGAAGTTTTTAGGATTTTACTCGTCCTTCCTTCTTAAAGATTTTTTCCCTAAGAAGACAGGTTTTTTTCGGAAGTATTGGGTTAATCCATTATGTTGAGCTAAGCTTTAGGACAGAAAGCTTAGCTGCTTGGTATGTATTTTGTAAATTTTTAAACTGTAAGACAGGCGGAATTAATTAATACATAAAAACGGAGATTTTTTCCTCGCTAAGAGGTTTATACTTTTTTCTATATCTAAGATGTAAGAATGAACAAAATGGACGAGAAAATTCTTTAGAGTTGGAAAAATACTTTGTTTCTGAGTATAGAGTTGGGTTAAAGTAATACATATTCTGTAGGGATATATCAGAATGATACGATGCGAATATGAAATATTTAAGGAAAAGAAACTGCTAATGATGATTAATGGCATAATTAACAGCAGAACCAATTTTTAAATATTTCTTAGAAATATTGTCATTTGTATAGCAATAACTATTTTCATGAAATTAGACTTCATTCATTATTAACTATGCCATCTTTACAGTCCGTGTCATCACACATATGTTTTTATATAAGTACATGGAAAATGTTTTATATAAGAACTCATGTGTACTCCGAATCCAGAAAACAAATACAATTTATCTTTCCTTATGGAGCTGATCTATATCTCTTGTAATTATCTGACACATCGTTTTACCTTTAGGCAAACAAATAAAATAAATCACAAAACATATTTTTAACATCTTGATTTATATGGTGAAACAAGAATGTACCAACCCCTCTTTTTTTTCAAATTGCTTGATTGTAACCTCAGCCACTTGTGGGTTGTTATAATCTAAACCCCTATTATTTGAAATACTTTATCATTATACTTTTGGATGATAAAATGAGGCAAGGCTTTGAAGTTATTCAATGGTTGATAAGAAAACAGACAGATGAATTTTGATCTCAAAACCTTGATTCGTTGATGGAAGAATCTAAAAACCTAGAAGAAATAAAATTTTGAGATTCTTCTTTCTTTTTATCTGTTTCAAATGACTATATTGAGTCATATTGCAGGTCTGTAGAGGCCCTTTACCTTGTTCATTGCAGCCATATACTGGCCAGCAAATTTGAGATATCCTTCCACTGAAGACTTTAGTTTATATAAAAATTACATCTTAAATCTTTTGGAGGCTGAATGTGTTACCGAAAGTGCGTTCTGGAAGTTTGGAAAGGGGGATTCAAGCTCAAATGCTGTATTGATCATCTGAGAACATGTCAAAATATACCTCAAGCTTAGTTTTAAACTATAGACGTAATCTAACTAGTCATAACAGAAATTTGGTTGAACTGTTATAACAGTAAATGATTAGGCTTTCGGTTTTATTTTTGAATTAATCAATGTGTATTTATTGATCTGTCTGATTATACCTCTGACTGATTTGATCATCACACTATATGAGAGATAGACTAAATAGTAAAGAGGAAAAATAAAATTAGTGATTCCACAAGTGGTTGTAAGAAATCATATATTTAATATTCCTGTGCTATGAAAAACGGAAACATATTTTCATTTATTTTTTATTAAAATGCACTAAAAGATATTTTTTTTTAAATCCTTAATATGAAAATTGAAGGAACAGAGATTATCAAAATAAACATTTAGGGTATTCTAAAAGTAAGCTGTGTTGTGAAGTTAAAAAAAATCACTAATCATTTTGAAACAAATCACTTTAGTTTTAATCATGATGTTGTTGTCGTGTCTATGCATACAGTTCTAGTGTAAAAGATTAGAGTAATCCAAAAGCCTTGGTGACAAGATCTGCAAGTTCTGGAGCCGGATGGCTATGGAGGATTTCGATTGGGGGTGCTCCAAGTTGAAAGAGAGAACCGATAATGGCCTGGTAGTCAAAAACATGATCTGGAGTTAGTTGCGAATGGGGACAGTACTTGCAGATGGGATAGGATTTTATATTGGTTCGTGAGATCTTCATACCTTTGAAATGTCCAGTACGTAGCCTAACTATTGTTGAGAAAAGGTTTCTTGGGCAGTTTAAAACGGGGATTGTTGCCTTGCTAAGATGCTGGTTGTAGATCCTTAGCCTGGCGGCAGCATTCGCATCTGTGCAGGTGACTACTCAAGGTTTGTCTTCGTCGCGTGCTTCCTTTGCAAAGACATCTGCACATTCGTTCCCCTCAATTCCAACATGAGCTGGGATCCACTGGAGAGTGCAAGGTATATTTAGTAAATGGAGAAGGGTATTAATTTCTTGCGTTATTGTTGTTTTACCATTATGTATGGCTTCGAATACTGATTTTGAGTCTGAGAAAATCACAATTTCTTTTATTGAGTCGTTTAGAGAATGAGAGCGAAAATGGGTAAGAGCCTCTTTAATAGCGATTAATTCGCTTGTGAAGTTTGAAGCAATTTGGCCAGTGGGTATTTTGAGTTTGACGTTTAATCATGATAAATGCTTTTAATAAAACAGAATTGACATTTGCTACGAGAAATTTACCCTAACATTTTACCATGTTTTCAATTCCTTCTTCGAAGAATGATACGATAATAACCTTATGATAATGATAACTTTGTAATAAAATCTTGTTTCCCATCACTGTCTTTCAAGTATGATTTAATTTTTCACAGTTGGATTTATGTAAAAATGTGAAGCCGTAATTTTAGGATGAAATCGACATAGCTAGATGGCAAGGAAAATATATCACTTTGCTTTCCTACCCAAATTTCCTCTCTATACTAGGCACCAAAAATATGGTGGATTTTCCTCCAAACTGGAACTCTGAATCGAAATCCTCCAGTTTTAAAACCGAAGTTCTCCTATGCCACCTTCGAGACATGAATATGTTTCGTCCTTGAGCATTTTACCAGAATCTTTAAAGTTTGCAATACTGCAAGAATACCAGAGAAGACAAGGTATGAATTGTAATTTTGAGGGAAATTTTACAAGTCAAGTTTTGCAGGATGCTTGTAAGAATTTTCCAAAAGCATCCTGCAGCACAGAGCTTCAGCCACTGCGTGGGAGTTCGGTGGTAGTCAGTTTATTTATACAAATTAAACCTTAACCACAAACGAGTTACCCCTTTCCCGCACACAAAAGAATTACCAAACGAGGTACCCGTGGTTATATGAAAGACAAAAAAAAAAAAAAAAACAAATTACTATATCCATTTTAAGCAAAGATGTTTCATTTTAGTGAAATAAGGCTGCATGCCATAGTTTACTCCTTTCTTCAGTCTTGCGTGAAAATATTTGTCATTTCTTTTTCTTGGGTTCATACATGACAGAAATCTTTTTTCTGATGCCAACAACAACAGAATATTGTATTTCCCCAGAAAATCTTCGAAGAAATGTCTACTGGCAAGTGAGGCAGAAAAAAATATCTCACAATAAATGATGGAGTTCCATCTAAACTTCTTCTTAGAATTAAACTGTCACTACCTCTTGCGTTGTGATATTGGGACAGAGTTCGGAAAAGGAAAAAAAAAGTGTGTATTCTAAACAAGATTAAAAAAAATCCAGTCTTCCTTGGATTTTTTGAAAATATGTATCAAAAAGAGAAATAGAATGTTACTGGAAAGAAATGTGTTACCGCATATCTGATTTGGTATTTCTTTTTTTTTCTGTTTCCTTCTTCTTTATGCTTTTCGATATGCTTCGAACTGAATATTTCGCCGCTGTGATTTGAATGCGAAAGAGTGTGTTTTCTAAAAATTTGGCTTTGAAGAAGGGAATTTACAAAAATATTTACATCGGAACGTATATATTTTACAATCCGCATACAAGCTCTTGTATTTCTATTGTGTAAAAGTTCTGAAAGACGTGTAAAATTTTGATTTAGTTAAATCCTTGTAGTGTATGACTTCTAACATTATTCAAAAATCTCACAATGCTATTGTGCTACAAGAATATTGCAAATACTTTTTAGGTATCGTTACTTGAATCTTATTTTGCTTGGATTCAGTACCAACCAAATTACAGAAAGAGTGCCAATTACCTGAAGCCCAGCTGTATGAAAGTTTTAATATCAGAATCGGTTTTGAGAGAAAATAAAAGAGTGGCAAATATCACAATTGGAAAACTTTTTGTGCGAACTATAGTGACACAATTGCAATGGAACACAATTATACGAAATCCAGCAATACGAAGATCCATTTATCGAATCAGTTTGGGAGAGAATGAAAAAACAAAAATGTTGAAATAAGAAAATTAATAAAGGGAACTATAGTAATGCTGAATAATGCTATAGCTTTATAGTGGAATATATTGCATATTGTTTCTCTGTGTTTCTTCAAATTATAATGGAACACATATTCCCTTATATTGTTTCTGAAGTCTTAAGTTTCTATATCTATATCTATATCTATACTTATAATAAAGCTCAATGTGTGTGTGTGTGTGTGTGTGTGTGTGTTGGCGCTCTACAGGCCAGACCATTCAACCTACAGCTACCAAATTTGGCACGTGTATACCTTGGAGGCCGGGAATGTGCACCTGGGGGTTATTTTTTCGAATTTTTAACTAGAATTTTATTTATTTAAAAATTAAAAGAAATTTTGACGTGCTTCTGCTATAACTGCCGAAAATATTACCGCACAAAAAAGATTTTTACATGAAGTTACAGATCAAAAATTTATCTTTTAAATGATACCAATGTTTTAACCTTAAAATTAAATTTCTATTTTTAATGAATTTTTAAATAAATATTTTAACTAGATTTCTCAACAAATTTTTTCGTACAAAATAAAAATAAAATTTAAGCTGCACGAGCAAGTATCGCATTCATAGGAAAAAAATTAGCTTTTTTTCAGTGTTGCCATCACATGGATTAAAACTCCAATAAAAAATAAATTAAATTTTTTTGGAAATGAAATCTGCAAAATTATAATTTTCGGCATGTGTATGTAGGAAATGAAACAAATATGAATAATTATTTTTTCTAAAAAATAAATTCAAGAAAAATTATGATCTTTTACACTCTCTATATTATTAGTCCAATAAATCAGCTTTATTTTAAGGCAAGTTTTGTTTAATATGAACAGGATATCCATTCAAATCAGGGCCAAACAGCTAATTTAGTTAGACAAAGATCTGCTAAAATGGTCTAAGTGGAAAATGATTATATTTTATGTAACTTGATTCAATAAATGCTCAAATAAATAACGAATTTTTGATTTTACACAAAGTTTCTGCTGTGGAAATCACGATGAGCAAAATGTACTCGAAACACTAATATTTTAAATAAAAAGAGTTTATTTCCAATCAACTAAATCAATCATTTAAACTGACTGATTAATGAAAATTTTAATATCACTATTCAATAAAAAAAAGGATAATTTTAGATTTTCCATCGATTGCTTCAAAGAAAATACGCCAATCAGCGCGCATGTTTCTCAAGATTAATTGGCCTAAAATTATGAAAATGTTGAGTTTTTCTAAATTTTGAACATTCAAAACTTTATAAATAAGTCTTAGTTGATCGTGGAAAATAGAAACATTCATTCATTTATTTAAAATTTGGTGTATCCAGAATATTTCTCAGAGTATGATACCTTACTGCATTAAATTTAGACTTCATAATTTTTGAAATATATTTATAGGCCGGAACAAAATATTATTATTGATTTCATTTCAATCCTTTTGAAGGCAAAACTGAAAACTGAATTTTAAGCTGAATCTGAGAAGTTTTTGTTGAATTATTGTTTGAGATATTACATAAATTATGAAAAAGATTTTGTAGTTCACATAAGACTTAAATACCGAGCGATTCTGTTTGCAATACTCATATTCAATAGTAATAATAATAAATAAATAACAATAAAGATGATAAATAAAATAAAACGCTTAGTTTTATTAAAAAATATCTTTATATTAATTGCAATTTCATCATTTCAACTTTAAATTAAATTTGAAGTTTTACCGGAAATGACAACAAATTAGCGAAATATATATAGTAAATTGAACGAAACGATCTAAACAACAGTATAAGTTTCGTATGACTATCAAAATTTGAAGATTAAAAATGTTTTGTTTGAGAATCTATTAAGAGACCAGTTACTTAAAATATTTAATTGAAAATTGTAGCGAGCGGTAATACTGGCGAACCGGTTGGTCGCCAAAGGCGGCTAGTCTAACATAAAACTAATTGCAGTGGGTTGCCAATTATTTAAAAGTACAACTATCCCAAATGATTTTTCGTGAAAATATAGAAATTAATAACTCACTCTCCCATATTTTTTTTTCTGCTTGGCGACTAGTTTTTTTCGCCAGGCTTTTAAAAGAACATTCAGATTATTTTGGCGCTTTACAACTCTTTAAAACTTTTTCAGACACCTGGGAATCTTCCTTTTTCGGTTTTGCTGTATATTTACTCATGAATAATGGGCCCTAAGTTTACCTTCGTAGAATAGTGAGGATAAATATATGTGATAAAGATCTTTTCTAGTAAGGTTCAAAACTAAATATAATGTACATTAACAAATTTAGCTTCCCACATTTAGTTTATAACTTTTTCCAGATTGCAGTGTTTAAATGCATCCAAAAAGCAACATATTTACCTTGTTACTTCTTTCGGGTTCCAATGTTCAATTACACTCAAATCGCAGAAAAAGACTATTTTTCGAAGGATTTAGCCCAAAATTAATGAGCTCCTGAGAGGTTAGGCAACAGGTGTGCGAAGACGAGAAGTAACCTATTCAGTATACTAGGATCGTATTTCCTTTGGGAATGTATTAAGGTGGCATGTTTAGCGTTCGCCACTTTTCCGATAATGGATTTTATTTCATACGAGAAGGAATGGCTCATGAGTTGGTGATAGTTAGTTTATAACTGACCACAGTACCCACGAAGGAAGGAAATGCGCATGCGAAAATGAGTAGTAACGACTGAATGTACGAGAATCGTGCTTCTTCTAGAGGTAGACGAATAGTGATGTGATTAGTCTTCGCCAAATCTCCGGTAATGAAATTTCTCTAGTACTGGAAGATTGGTACATGGGCTGATTGGTAATGGGCTATTTGTTACCTATCGCAATACCTGAAAAAGAAGGTAACCTGCATGCGAAGATGAGAAGTAACAGACTCATTGTGCGAGAATCGTGCTTCTTCTGAAGGTAGACTAAAAGTGGTGTAGTTAGTCTTCGCCGCATTTCCGGGAACTTATCTAGAACGGGAAGGGCTGGCGATGGTCAGTTTGTAAGTGACCACGGTACCTGGAAAGGCAGACGACAGACATGCGAGGATGAAAAATAACAGACTCATTGTGTGAGAATTGTGTTTCTTCTACTGGTAGAGGAATGATAGTATGGTTAATGCTCATGACATTTCGAATAATAGCATTTATCTCTTAAAAGTGGAGTTAGTGCATGGGCTAATGATGGTCAGTTTGTAGCTGACCTCTGTGATCGTGTTTTCGATCCCCGAAATCCTTCTTTCAGTGATATGGATGGCAATGCAGGGCAAAGATTAATCTTTAAGATTATTTTTTCTTTTTAAAAGTTATATTCTTTACTTTGTAAGCAACTCTATCGAAAAAAAAGATTGGCAGATAATAACTTGATTTGATTTTTATAGTTCGAAAATCTCATACAGTCCTATAATTTTATCAAGGTCATATTGCAATTTTCGACACCTAGCTTGGTAAGTAATAAACTGTCATTTGCGTTCTTGTGCATTATGCTGGACAGACAATTTACAAAGTTGATGACAATATTTTATATGTCTGTTATTTTGATGACAAAAGTATGTGTCTTACTTTATCCTTCCTGGTTGTTGAGATTTTGTGTCAATTTGATAGTATTCACAAAGATGGACAGGCAGATGGAAATTTCTTTCGTCTGGCAATCCGTTCTTCCTTCAAATTTAATTCAAACCTTATCTTAATTAGATTTTTGTAAATTAAGTTATTTGATTGATCCAAATTATTAATTATAATCCAAAAGTTAATTGATTCATTTACTGTTCTAGCGTAAAAAGTATGCACAAAATTTTGTTTTATTGTATCCATTGTTGAGTTGTCATGTTTCCATACCGATGGGCAAGGTTCTGTAAGTTATTTTAGAACATAAAGCTGTTTAAAACGGGAGAATTCATCAGAATATAGTTGCAAAATATTTTGAAGGATTGCATTGCTTTTTATATTTCGCAGACGAGAAATAAAATTTCGATTTATGGTGAAACATCTTTCTAAATAATTTTTTCCTAGAGTTTTCGAAAAACTATATGTTTATAGATATACGAGTCCTTCGATGTAAACATGCAGTAGAGAATTCGCAACTACTTAAATTACGAAAAAAAATGTTTTTCGTCCTCTCCTTTTGCATATCGTTTCTCCCGCCCTTCAGAATTATCAGCAAGTGTTATGTTACTGTTGACGACAAATTTGGTGTCAATTTTTTATTCGGTAGAAAGGAAATAAAAATATCGTTTTAATTGCAGTTTTATTGGGTTTTTTTTATTAGAATTAATAAAAAAGTTCCTGGAATAATTTTTCGTTTTATTTCAATTTTATATTTGTTACAAATTTACTATGGCTAGATGATAGCAATACTGGGGGAGAAGCTTGACCAAATGCTGCAATAAAAATAAAATGTGTTTTTTTCCCAAGTACTAAAATAAAAATTAAGCATAATTTCAGACAAATCTGATTTCAAAAATCTTTTTTTTTCCTTCTTCACAGGAATGATTAAAATGAAAAGTTTGATCAAAATCCTGTCAACAGAACTTTTAATGATAAACTTACTCCACGCAAGAAAAGTAACAGAGAGGGAGAGAGAATCTAAAATTCGCATTTAGGGAAACTAGTAAAAATTATTTTAGGGCTCTTTTTATAAATTATAATCAAGAACAATTACCTACATAACTGATAGATACACTGATTTCTGATTTTATATTATAATTGACTTTTCAAGTTAGAGTACCTTTCATAAATTGAAATTGCACATAACTGACTGGTAAATAGATTTTCAAAAACGTTATAAGTCGCATTCGTCTACAGAATTCTTTTCATAAATTGAAATCGAGTATTTGTGCTTAAAGAACTGATAGGTAAGTGAAATTCTGATTATGCATTGAAGGTTACATTCCATTTCTTTTTAGTTCAGTTATATTAACGTCCCGTTGTAAAGCAACACAGGGGCTATTTTGGGACGGTCCTCGTAACTTTGAACCACGGTCAGATGACGAGGACGACACCTGAGCTTGCACCCAGTCTCCCCACCACACCAGTGGGAGGACGTTTGGCCTTGACGTATTTAACGTGCAACAGACCCCCTTACACAACGGTTCTTCGGTGGAATCGGGTCTCGAACCAGAAACCCTACGCCTCACGAGCACAGACCCTACCACCAGGCCACTGCAGCCCTTTTATTCCATCTCAGAGTATGTTTTATAACTGCAATCTAGTACACACGCCTACATGATTCAAAGAAAAATTTGATACTGATAATATATTAAAAGCCATATTCGACTCTATAGGACCTTTTATAAATTGAAATTGAGAAAAATTGCTTACATAACTGAAAGACAAACTGATTTTTGATTATATATTAAAATTGACTTCCCAACTTAGAGTATCTTTCATAAATTGAAATAGTAAACCCTGATTACTTAATTGACAGTAAATTGATTTCCGATTACATTATAAATCCTTTTCGATTTTAGATTATTTTTCATAAACTAAAACTGAACCCCTTTGCTTACATAATTGACATGTAAACTGATTTTTGATTATATATTAAAAGTTACATTCCACTCTAGAGTACCTTTTATAATTGCAATCCTGTACATATGCTTACATAACTGAAAGAAAAATCATTTACTGACTAGATGTTAAGTTGACTTTATAGCACCTTTTATTAATTGAAATCGAGAGCTTTTGCTTTTATAACTGACAGGTAAATTGATTTTTAATTAAATGTTCTCAGGTAATGGGAGGGGGGGGCAAGCAGTGCTGCAAAAGCTGCTTCGTCTTTTCTTTTAAAATATCTTTTATACTATGAAACAAAGAAGTGCTTTCTGGTCATATTAATTCCATTTTCCAGGTAAAAAATGGAATGAACAAGTTTATAACAAATTGCATACCATCAAATCTTTCATTGGATTATGGTCTGCACTTCTTGTACGGAGATTTGATGTTAAATTAACTACCTCCGTACAGGAATATGCGTTTCACATGTAAACATCCCATTTGAGGAGAGAGGGGACCCATGTGTCTTACATGTTTTACAGATTTTACTGTTAACCACATTCTAATTGAACTTCCAGTTTTTAAATCTCATTGTGCGCGCTTTTTCCAAGCAACCTCGTCTAACCTTGCAAGACTTGGTGGGTGGAAAACACCGCCCAAATATTTAAAAAAAATTTAATGCTATTCGCTTTTTTATTTGCATTTGATACATATTTATCTTTTGCAATTGCTTTTTTTTTGTTTGCTTTATAATTTTTTACCAGTTTTACCTAATTTCTCTATATTAGCAGCTTGATTGAACTTTTAATTTTAAAATTTTTCTTTCTCTTGTGAGTGGATATGCTTTATTTTTAACCACATGAAGGGAGAAGTTTAGCAGAGGTTGTCTCTTGCTCCAATAAACCTCGTAAATCACTACTACATAGATGCTTCAGAAAAAGGGAAAAATAGATAAAATATCTACTTATCGACTTTGCTACTTTCCTTAAATATTATACCCGAATTTGAGTTAAATCTCATAATATATTGAAGAAAATCTTTGAATAAATTTTATAGTTTGAGATCAATTTTTGATGCATATGTACATTTTTGGTCAAGAATAGACAACTAATTTCGATAACTTATCTTGTTGTACTTTGGTGTTTTGTACTCAATTGCACACTATAAACACAAATAACTAGCAAAGGATTTTATTCAAAAATTGATAAATCACTGCAATTTAGATAACGACACAAACATCGAAATTTATCTATCTAGTTTCTTGCGTTTCTAAACTGTTATATTCACAGATTCAAGGGTAGAAAAAGAGACATACATCTTTTTGACGGATCAATCCAAAATTTGATATAAGATTAAATTTAATGAAACGATCATTTTTCAAATTTCATTTGGATAGCTCATTGCACTTTTGAGTTATCATGCTCAAAAGCATACACATATTAATCAAAAAAATTGTCCCCTCCTCTAGCTAAGGAAGGTTTGTCTTGTCGAGATTCATTGAAATAATAAAATAATATAAATTTTTAATATTTTATATATGGGGATGTGAGAATTCTTTAAAGGTATATATATTAGAAACAACATTCGATTCATGAATGTATCATCTAACTCAGCCACATTCTCTTTAAAACTGCAATTTCCCAATTGATTAGGAATTAGAGCTTTCTACAATATGAATTTTTTTTAAAGATTGTAATGTATTTCATACATGGGAATGAGAAAATCTTCGGAAGTTGGATATGAAAGAAACATTAATTCATTCAGGATTGTATTATATGATCAGCCGTATTTTCTTGAAAACTGTAATTTTTCTGTTGAGATTGCTGTAGATATCAATTATAGCTGTCTACGCCATGAAATGTTTTCTAATATTATAATATTTCTTTTATTTTTTTGTGTGCAGAAATGTGAAAAATCTTTGGACATATGCCGAATACATTAGAAACAACATTCAATTCAGGAATGTATCATCTGATTCAGCCACATTCTCTTCAAAAACTGTTATTTTCTTATTGATCAGCAATTAGAGTTATCTATAACATGATATATTTGTTTAATTGCAATACTTTTTTTTTTACATTTTTCATGAGAAATTCTTCGGTGGTTTATTCAATATATACGAAACGTTAATTAATTTGGGATTGTACCAACTGATTAATCCGTATTCTCTTGAAAAATGCAATTTTCCTATTGATTAGCAATTAGAGTTATCTACATCATGATATATTTTTTTAATTGCAATACTTTTTTTTTTTACATTTTTCGTGAGAAATTCTTCGGAGGCAAATTCAATATATAAGAAACGTTAATTAATTTGGGATTGTACCAACTGATTAACCCGTATTCTCTTGCAAAATGCAATTTTTCTATTGATTTGCAATTGAAGGTATCTACAGAATGAACTATTTTTTATGATTAAAATATTTTTTTTATATTTATATTTCGTGCATGAGATTGTGAAAAATACTAAACGATATGCCGAATATATTAGAAACAATATTCAATCCAGGAATGTATCATCTGACTCAAACATATTCTATCCGAAACTGTTATTTTCCTATTGATTAGCAATTAGAGCTATCTACAACACGGAATTTTAACTGGTAACTAACTCCCTTATCTCATTGGGAGAGCACGCCTCCTTTGAACCATGACAGAAGTGCCATTTTATGCCGTAGGCGAGTCCAGGCACGCCGATTGCCGCCTCAGTCATAAAAGTTCGTCGTAAAGTAAAAGACTAAACATAGCTATCTATGATTTTTTTTGGTCGTTGCAAACGGTCGTAAAAGGCAAAGAGTTTAGACCTGAATGCGTCTTACACTGAATTCGAGGGAGGGGCAATTAAAGTTTTGGAACGCAATGTCAGCTAGTTGCTCTGGTGGCTTTAATGGCCGCCGCCTGTGTTTAATGGCGCCGGAGCAGCTCGTGAAATAATTATTTTAAGGCACCAGCGGACAGCTCGCGTTTTGAGGAGTGTTGTCCGAATCTCAAAATTAAAAGCATTCATTCACTGCAACACCAATTACTGGGGAGTCCCTTGATAAACTAAACACGTGACATGCTTTATCATAATATCGCTTAATTAATTAAATTAAATGAAAGTTATTGATAAGATCCATTCATTATTATTTCTGAATAATAGTCCAAGAGTCATGAGTGCGTGAAGGTGGATTAATTCAGTTAATTTTACCCGTAACTGGAGACATGAATTTCCTCACGCAGCCAGAGTCATGGAATCAAAATAACTCCATTGTTATTTTTCCTTTTCGTCTTTTGTAAAATAGCATTGGAAATCATTTCGGAAACACAACGCATTCTGAAAATCATGTAGTTGCCAAAAATATTAAAAATATTAATATTGCCGCATTGAAGAACGACAGTCGAATCTCCATGGCCGAATGGTCATGGCACTGGTTTCATGATCAAGAGTCCTGGGTTCGAATCCCGCTAGAGACAATGCGATTAATAGTGTATGTAAATACTTAATTCCTTGATTTTATGTTTTCCTTTATTTCATGTTCCAGAAGATACTGGACATTTCTTTAGTTTGCCAGACAAGTGTTCTGGACTTTTCTTATTGTCACCAGAAGAGTATTCTGGAACTTTCTCTCCTTGTATAAAAGCAGAAGATTTGTCAGTTACTGGATTCTGTTCTGAGTTCAGTTAATAAATTGGTTTAGCTCTACCTCTTGTGTGTGTCATTAAGTTCTATATTAAAGTATCGACGTGACAATATTAAAAAGCTTAAATGTCATAATATTAAATTTTGGAAAGATGTTATAAGAAAAACCTAAACAATCTTTTAGTGAGTACTTACATCGGATTAGATATTACGGAATTACCCTAATGTTTACAACTGTTAGAATTTAACAAACAAAAATGAAGAATGTAAAATTTTAAAATATTACTCTAAGAATTCTTTATTCTTTTTGCATTATTCAAATTAAAAGCGGTTTCAGACACATGGAGTCAATAACTCTATAAATAACAACAAAGACTTTAAAAAAGAATAGCTCGGTTATACGCATATGTTCATACTTAGCCTTTTGCCAACAAAATGCTGAAAGAACAACTTGAAGGTACTGAGGAGATGATTGTATTCAAGTACAGAACATCAGAGCTAATGAACAACGGGGAATCATTTGACTCCTGTCTCCAGTTACCTGTGTTTTTATACCATACTTGGAGTACTTTAATATCGTATTTTCTATCTTACTAGATGACCCCTACATTTGAGCCCGCACACACTTTTTTTTTCTCATAGACAAAGCATTGTAATCGTCAAAATACTCAAATTCACGATTTTAATGAATCTCCATGTTTCAGACTTATCTGATAAAAAAAAAAATGGCATTATGTCTGTCTGTCTGTGAATACGATAATTGCAAAATACTTTTAGCTAATCTGTTAAAATTCGGCTCATTGAATTTTGAACAAATTTGCAAATTTTTATCAAATTTTGAAAGAAATCCATTAAACAGAAGTTTGTCTGTCTGTCTATTTGAGCGCAGATGAACTCGATAATTACAAAGTTCGAAGAGATAGATAAAATTTGGTACATGGCTATAGTATATAAAATGTAGATAATAATCAAAGTTTTAACTGCATTTGTCAAATGGTTGACAGTCTGTCGTTCTGTGCTTTTGCATGCATATAAAGTAATAACTCATAAGCGCAGTGACTCAAATAATTGAAATTCAGTGTGTTATCTTGTAACTACAATTGTATTTATATGATATGGAAGCGAGTATATAGAGTATAATAAACTGATTCTTTGCAAAGAATATACTCGCTAAAATTAATGTCGTTTTGGATAACTTTTGTGAAAATGAATAGAACATTTTACGATGCAACTATCAATTTAAAAATTGAATTAACTTGTAATTTATTGATGAATAAATGGAGAGTTCGAAAATTATCACTCATGGCTCCTTAATTTTGAAGAAATTCATCAAATGGCTGCAATTGCCTGATGAAAAACGTTTGAATCTTCATATAATTTGTTTTAGGATGTAACAAACAATTTAAAAACTGCAATAATTGGTGGTGATTTATTGATGAGTTAACCCTTAATGACCTAGAGTATCAATTTTGATACCAATCTTTTAAACCGAATGTTCACATTACTATTAGATTATTCACATTCACATTATTATAGGTTGGCTGTACGTATTTTACTGTTGTATAATATTCTTTCCAACGAAATTAAAAAAGAAATCAAATGTCATTATTGTTTTATTTTATCTATGACATATTACTTGCGCGGCAAAGTGAACAAGTACATTTTACTAAAAGTTTTGTTGAATACAAATTTGATATATTTTCTTTTTCTGAAGAATATAAATACTTTTGAGGTAAGTGAATATATTATTTTCGCTATGATATAATTATTTTTTGCGAGTGCATGTTTTACTTGAAGAAACTAGTGCTATTTTTGTGAGTATCAATTTTGATACTTCAGGCATTCCGCCCTACATGAAACCTACCTACTAATTCTTTGGCTATTTTTCCCTTCATCTAGACCCTCAAGCAAACACAGTAATATTAAAAATAAATCACTTTCGTAAATCAGGCTACTAAGGGTTAAGGAAAAGTTCAAGAATTATCACTCATGGTTTATTATTTACGAAGAAATTCACCAAATGGATGATAGAAAATAGACGGGACAATAACAACTTTCACCTTCTAACGGTGGCCCCATAAACCACTCCCAAAACTAAATCAATACTCATTTATAACTGAGATACGTCAGTGCACGAATTGGGTGAAGCTATGAAAGCAATTGCCCCTATAAAATAACTTTTTATAGACGTAAGTCGTGTTATAAGCCATTGTCCAGTCAGTAGCTTCCAACTCATCAATGGGCAGTGGCTTAAAAAATAATAACGAGATTTGTTAGTGATAACTTTTGATCGTTCCATTTTTTTCTTCCTCTTCCTCAGATGAAAGAACAAGACCATAAACAAAGCTAATGGTCCTTGCAATGGTTTATAGACGCAACGGTAAAAATTACATCAAACAGAGTCAACAGTTACAGGCCAGCAATTAACAATTTTTTTTCTGTAGACGCTCTGCGTTCATCGGGTTTTATGGCCCATAAATAGGATTTAAAGTTTGTGTTGCTGCCGGTCGCTTTGGAGACGGTTGTTACAGAGTAACGGAAATTGCTGAGATCTGCAGTTCTTTCTTTCTTTTTTTTTCTTTTTGCTTTTAATACTGCAATGGGTGCTTATTTATCTGAGAAGAAGAAATAATAATTTTGGTAATGTACTCATCAAGCAGCGAAATTAAATTCTTTAGAATTAAAAGACATAAAGATATCTCGAATTTTAAAGCATTCTTTGTAATAAAAGATCTTTTCATTACCAAACAGTTTATATCTCCAATTATAGTAAGATCTCGCCTCACGTGTTTAATTTAACACAGCTCCAATGTAACGAAAATGATAAGTTTTTGTTGTTTGTAATTTTGTCATTTTAAATACTGCAATTTCTTCTCACCTGTTAATCTCTAAAATATCTCCTGCTAAAAATTTAAGAACATAAATCACATTAATAATTGGCGCATTTTGTTTAATTAATATTCCATATTCAAATTAAGGAATTATTGATTTGGATGTTCTAATTACTCGTGATTTAATGTGTTCTGCGCAATGATGAAATGTAACACGGTATTGTCTTTCTCGATTTCTTCATTTGATTTCATAGTTTGCATGTTGAGATTATTTACAAAAATTTGGTCCAGGTTTAATTAAGTTATCAGTCGAAAGCTTTCGGCAGTTGATTAACTCGCCTTATGAGATCTTAGAATTTTGAAAGAAACCAGAATGAGGGCCAAACCTTTTTTGGCATCTTCCCATATAAAGCTGATATCCCTCACCCCCACATACATATTGCTGATCTTGAACAACATCGCAAAGGTCAAGATGGCTCAGATAATTGTTTTTCAGAGTTCAAAAAAAGAGAATTCTGTGCCTCTGTTTATAATGGCGATCAAATATGCATTTTATTTTCCTTTTTTCAGCCGATTTGTCTCAAACACAGAACTACAACATGTCAAATTTCATTCATCAATGGTTGTCGCTTTAAATCAGCAATAAATTGACGCGTTTATATGCCAACAGATGATCAGCCATTTGATCGATTTGGTAGAAAATTCGATAAGGATTGACATTTTATATGCTAAAATATGTATCATATTTTTCTAAATAGTTCTTTGAAATTTGTAGTTATCGTACTGTCTTGAAATTCACCAGACAGACAGATAAACTTTCTAATTTATAATATTGTTTTACTGATAAGTAATTCTAGTAGTAAGGAAGGAAGTTTTACAGATAGCTCTGATGGATGCTGAATTCATACTGAGTCAATGACTCCGGCTTTGGCGACGAATTTGATGATTTTGGCGACGAAAGTGAAACTTCCCGCACTGCTGAAATTATGGCGATATATTGATTAGGAGGGAAGCTGTGACATACTTCCAGAATATTTGAGATCTTGAGATGGAAATTATAAAAATCTGATAGACAGAGTCTCAACGAGTATTCAATCGATCGTATGGAGAGAATCAGATATGAAAACAGCTCATTCAAGTAGATGAGCAAGTTCTTTTGAAGACTTGGACTTTTGAGTTATTTAACAGCAATTTGATGTTTGTATGCTGAATTTTACTGCAAGTACTATTTAGTGTAAGTTTTGTTTGTGTTTTGCCTCTGAGAATTTGTGCCTTCTAGTAAAATAAAGCATCTTAATCCTTTTGTGAGCTTGCTTGATTTCATCCAACACCCATTCATAGGGTACTCTAAACTCAATCACAGAAATGGAATTATTTTTAATAGTGTAGATTTCGTTGTAAAGTTAATAGGTTTTGAAAAGCTTTCTTGAGACGAAACCAAATTTAGTCCTCTATCTAAAAGCGTTTTATTTATTTATTTATTTTTAGTTATCGCATCGTATAGACAGACGAAATTCCAAAAAGGAGGAGTAAACTGAAAATCTTGAGGTAATTTTCTTTAATTTTTGACATACTTCGTATAGAGAAAAGTAAAAAAACCTAATTCAATTCTGGAAATTTGAAAATCCTAGCATTTTTTTGAGATTAAAAAATATTCTTTGAGTTTATATGTTCTTTTTTTCTTTTTTTGGAATGAAAAATACCTTTTATAACAGCACTGGTTTCACTTTAGTTCGTTTGAATTTGCTAAATTGAAAGATGATTCGATGTAACTAAATTAACTAAATTTTCTAATTTCATCCCTAGACATTCTTTTTAATTAATATATATTTTTTACTTTAAACAGCAGATAACAGATTTCGTTTTTACAGAAAAGAAATGAATAGCAATTTTTAGCTTTTTTTAAAAAATAAAATGTGAATAAGAAAGTGTCTCAAAGTATATTCTTCTTTTTTTATTAATAATCTAATATCTTATATCATCAGCTTTAGTTTGTTCTGTATTATTAACTTGATGCTTATCATTTTTCATGCCTTTACTCATTCCAAAAATCTTCTTAAGAAGATTAATTTAGAATGAAATCGAAAAACCAATCTCTGGAACAAGAACCATTTTTTTTCTCTTTGTCAATTAAACAAGAAAATTTTCAGCTTAATTTGCTGTGACATTTTCCAGCTGAATTTATTCTTTCGCTATTTTTATAAAAATTCGGAAAAGAACAGAAAATCGTTTGGGCATGAAATAACTTTTAAGACAGATACATTGCAAAAGTTAATGAAGAAGAATAATTAATTTGGCAACACATTTTTAAAAATTCCTTTCCTGGATTTGCATGAATTTTCCAATGCATGCTTCATCATAAGTATCCACTTGCATATTTACTGCGCCGCCATAATCAGTTGTAATTAAACATATCATTATTTCAGACGCTGGTTTTGTTAGTTTTTAATATCTCATATTTTAAATCTAACATTTTTGAAAAACATTTTAATTATTGTTCGCACTAATTGGAGAGACTTTCCTCTATTTTTTTTTTTTAATGTAAAACTAAAAGTAATCATTAGTAATTATTTTCACAAACTTAATCATTTGGTATCAAATTTCAGTCAAGTTTGATTTATGGAGTAATTAAAGTCGAAAACTATCCAGCATTTCATTAGTATTAATTAAAATTGTGTCTTCATAATTATTTGCTTTTAGTCTGAGCAAATATGCCGACAGGGATGAATCAGATTTTATTACTCATCTGGGATTTCTTGATTTGAAATTTATTTGGTGCCAAGGAAAAATATATCTTAATAAGTTTTTTATTATGATAATACTGATTTTGCGTAAAAAGTATACTAAGCTAATGTATTTGAAAGTATAATGTATTTACGGGTAGTAACACCATGAAGTAAAAACATCATCATGTTAAAAAATCAGTATTTTTGCTGCTTAACAACATTATTTTGTTTCAATACCTGCACATAAAACCTGCTCACATAACATAATTTATAGGCAGTTACCTGTCTATAAAGATTATCATGTTAAAAAGCAGTACTTTTGTTACTCACTTTGTTACTTTGTTGTTAATAAATGTACATGAAACCTATTCGCATAACGCAGTTTACTGATAATATTCTACCTATAAACCTTATAATGTGAAAAAGCAGTAAAAAATAGTTAAAAGCAGTTAAGCAATAAAAATATTGCTTAACAACTTTATTTTGTTTCAATATTTAATTATAAAACCTGTTCACACAATTTGTAGGTAGTATTCTGCCTATTAACATGTAAGAAGCAATATTTTTAATACTTAATAGCATTATATTTTTAATACTTGTAGATGAAACAGTATTAAATAACACAATTTACAGATGTTAAAGAGAAATATTTTAGTTCTTAACAGAATTGTTTTAATGCCTGTAGATGAAACCATCTCACATAACACAATTTACAGTTCTGCCTATAAGCATTATCATGTTAAATGCAATATTTATGTTGTTTAACTGCATTAGTTTGTTTTAATAACTGTAAGAGAAAATTATGTTATGGAAATATATGATAAATATTCTTCATTTGAAAAAACATACAGAACTTGGATTTATAAACGATGTCTAAGTCCAAAATCACAAAACAGAAAGATCGGCTAAACAATCTTAAAAAAAGCAGTAAGAAATCTTTCTTTTTTACTGCGTTTTTGAATTTAATTTGTTATAGTAGCATTTCCCCCTTTTAAATATTTATGTCCTTGTCCAGTTCTTCACTCGACTTGATAGTGCCACCTAGAAATAGTAAAATATGTTCCTTAAACTATTTCAAAAACTGACACTATCGAATCATCACTAAAATCAAGCACTGATCTTATCTCTACATCATGCCAATTCAGTGCCTCTTTAGGGAAAAACGAGTACAATTTATGGACTATTTGGCCAATTTTTCATATAAAAAAAGAAAAAAATTCCATCCAGTCGCTGAAAGTCGAATCTGTCCCAACCTCCGAGGCGACAGACACCTTTTCATCTGCAGGCAGCCTTTTCATACGGACGGAAATTTAATTACTTTTTTTCGCTTGTCTAGCTTTTCCTGTAAACCGCGGAGGAAAGTTTATGACACACACAGTAGTTTTTCACAGCACTTTCACCGAATTTATAGTTTAGCTTATGGGCATGTCAAACTTTTAAGACATTGCTTATAAATAAAGGCTACTTTGTTGGAAGTTATATATCAAATTATTATTTTTTTTTTTCATTCGCTTCATTTTGTGGAGAAGGAAGGGAATGCTTTATTAACTCCATCATGGAGATGAGGTTGAGTTGGTACAACGTTGTTTTCCTAAGGAAGAAAATATGATTTAGATCAAATTGAGCGAATGATATGAGTACTCTTTTTAAGGTTTCAATTTATTAAAGTGAAGTTCTCGTTTTTTTTCCCCTCTTATACTTTTTTTTGAATATAAATACTCATAAACTGGAATCAATAATACTTTTTTTGTATCGAATTAAAATTTAATTTTCAAAATATTTTTTGTTTATAATTTTTTATCTAATTAATTTTGTAACTAATATAAGGTAAAGTCAATTCTTTTATATTTTAAAACTGCTTTAAGGATACCATTTTTAAACATGTATGCTCATAAACTGGAATCCAAAATACTTTTTTTGCATCAAGTTAAACCCAATTACTTTTATCTTTTTATGCTGCGTTAAGTATACTTTTTTTGGATATGTATGCTCGTGAACTGAATCAATAATACTTTTTCATATTGAATTAAATGCAATTACTTTTATTTTTTATGCTGCTTTAAGTATGCCTTTTATGAATATGTGTATTCCTGAACTGGAAACAATAATACTTCTTTTATTGTGTCAAGTTAAGTCGAATTACTCTTATCTTTTAATGCTGCTTTGAATATACCTTTTTTGAACAAGTATGCTCATGGACTGGAATCAATAATACATTTTTTTATATCTTTTTATCTTTGAATGCTGCTTTAAGTATGCCTTTTATGAATATGTATGCTCATGAACAAGAATAAATAATAACTTTTTGTATAAATTTGTCCAATTACTTTTATCTTTTAATGTTGCGTTAAGCATATTTTTTTGTGGGTGTATACTCAAGAATCAAGAATACTTTTTTTGTATCAATTTAAACCCAATTACTTTTATCTTCTAATGCTATTTTAAGTATACATTTTTTTGAACATGTGGGCTGATGAACTGGAATCAACAATACTTTTTTTTGCATCAAATTAAATATAATTACTTTTATCTTTTAATGCTGCTCTAAGTTTACATATCAAAACTTTTTTATTCTTATTGAAATATATATATTATCAAAAAATATGTTTACTATAGCGTTATTATATGCACTTTCTGATGTTTTAATGAATCTTATTTGTAGCATTGTCAGAATTCCAACTAGTCAAGTTAGGTAATTGTCTAAGTCCTTTCGGATGACGGGAGAGCTGCAAGCAGGACAAATAAAAATATTATTTACCTTGTTGATACATAAATACATTTATTAAATAATATAAATTTTATCATGTAAAACATTACAGTGTTATTAACATGGAACCAAATATTATTAGTCAGGCTCATATAAGTTTCATGTGATTGTGAATTTTTAAAATTCACAATCACAAATTTTCAGAACAATCCATATAGAATTGGGAATCTCTGGTGCGTTTTAAAAGTTTGGAATATTCATTTTTATTTAATTAATTATTTCCTGTTTTTTAAATCTTGTGTAATGAATAAAATTTTACAGTCAGTTTGAAGTAATTTCCCAATTATTTACTCCAATGGCAAAAGAAGAGAATTAACAGTGCTTAGCCCTTTTGAACTACATTTAAAGTTTGAAGTCTTTAGACCAACTGGTAGTTGGTTTAAAATCGATTGCAAAGTTTTTACCGAACAGATAAGCAAGAAAGCGAGTAAATAGAACTGTATTAGCGAGTAAATAGAACTGTATGAGTAATTAGAGGAATTACTTAGAAGCACAGATTGTTTATTTCGACATATGTCTGTCCCAAGCTAGTACGAAATTGTTAAATGAATCGCTTCAATACTTTGACCTGTTGAAGTATGAAAAGTCTCTAGTGAATGCCTATTGGAATGCTGAGAGATTATAAAATCTATATCACAAATAACTGAGAAAAATTGCACGATTTCAAGTTACACATTTTCCAAGAATTATTTTATCATGTAATTAGATTACTAAGTGCAAACAATCCCACTTTATTAGGAGAGAGTTAAGGCATTGTTTCGTAATAGAAGGAAAACTTTTAGAACAATTTTTATATAAAGAATTTATTCTTCCTTTGTTTAAATAATTAAATTTTGCATAATTTTTTCTCATAGCATAACAAAATAGACTTTTCGATAAAAATGACCCATAATGTGTGCATCGGAGCATATTCTTTATAATATAAAATCAAATTCTTTATTTTAATAAGATTTAAATTTTTTCAGCGTTGTCTATTTTTTGCAAGACATTTTTTATTGTTTTTTTAATAAAAAAAAGAATACTATGAAGGAAAAACAAACAAGATTGGATTAAGCTTAAATCTTAACACCGAGTTGTTGCATTTTTGGCCTGGCAAAATAATCTTATTAATAACTATTTAATTGGATATAAATATTGTTATGATAGGAATCAATATTATTTTGTCAGAAAGTGCCAGTACTAATATTTATTCTATTGCATATAAAAGGTAGCCGAATTGCGAGAGTGAATTCAAACAAGTATTCATTGAATTTACAGTAATAAACATTATATTAATAAAAGAATTTACATTAATAAAAGAATTTAAATGAATTCGATTTGATAATCGTCTCTTGAGTAAAATCTTTTTAAAGTTTTCTAACTATTGCCACATCTGGCATTAAAATTCATCTTTAAAAATAATAAAAAAATATCGAAACACAAGACAAATCATTCACAATATATAGACATTTAAAAACACTCAAAGTGAAAATACTTTTTGAAAAATATTTTCTCCTTACATATTTGTTTTCTTATATTTAATGAATATCTTTCGATAAGTCTTAGTAAAAATAGAAATGTAGATAAATAGCAATTAAAAAAATTTTGAAATCCAGTGTCTAAAAAGAAAAGAAATTCCTCTTCAATTTTTTTTCTGAGAATTATTTAAAACATTGCAATTGTGAAAATTGGGACGGAATGTTGCAAACGAGAAGACAGATGATTTTTATCCGAAACTCACTTTATAGCTACAATTTAAGTAATATAATCACTTACTATACTTACTACATTTCTTTACCTGTTGCATTTACTACATTTCATTCACTTACTATATTTTATTCGTTCATCTAGGTCTGACTTTAAGCCTATACAGCCTTCACAGGCAAGCTTACATAGAAAGATGAAAATGAGAAAACTGATGAGCTTTATTGTAAACTTCATTCATATCTACAAGTCAGTATAATCACTTACTACTTTTTCACTTTCCAAACTTACTACAAATCATTCATTTACCACATTTCAGTTGTTTAACTTGCTTTGATTTTAAGCCTATATTCACAGAAATGCTTATATATAGAGACAGATAGACAGAACTCAAAACATGATCCCCTCCTCCCCTGTTTTAAGGATTTCAGCTTTAAAACATACTTTCAGAGAAATCTTACGTTAGAAAATGTAGCCATCAATTTACCACAAGAAATTTTTTCCAAGACATTTTTTATTTAGAATTATGATGAAACAATAGATGTTTATCGTGGTTTTAAACACTAAAGTTTTAAACGAAAATTTTCGCTTATAATTTTTTTCTCTTGAACTAAAACAAAAAAAAAAAAAAAAAAAATCATGACGACATTACAATTTTCCCTTTTATATTGCCATCAATTAAATAACCGACTTCATTGAAGAAATAAGCCACACACACGCGGTTAATAAATTTTTCCCATCATGAATTATTGGGAAACTTTCTCCGAAAACGTATTTACCGAGTATTAAAAATGACATTAAAAATAAATTGACTCCCGTTTTAAGCATATTGTATTTCTCACTTATGACATCTCCTGGTCTTTTCTTTGTGAAAACTCCTCGTAAGTTACAGTATATTAATTACAATTTCTTAAAGCTAAACCCACAGCTTCTGATTAACGACAATTATAAATTTTTTATTCCTTTTTATTTTTATTACCTTTTAACTGTCACCCCTTTAGCTGAAGAGTGGCAAAAAATACCTCAGGAACATTAACCTAAACATAAAGTAGGAGAAAGAAAAAAATGTTGCTGTAAATGTTCTACTGTTAAAAAAATGAGGAAAAATGATTTATCATCGCGTCCCTGTAAAAAGTAAATCATATGAAAGAAGGCTCGTAAAAAACAGCGCCTCTCTATAAAATATGAGATGGTAGAACGTTTTCGAGTAACAAAAATGGCGAAAAACTGCCATAAACATTTTCTCTGTTGACATAAAAAGTTTCGGTATTGCTCGCCGTTTAAGAAAGAAACACCACAAAATAGTTTTTATTAGATTATCTACGTCACAAGGGCCTGCAAAACTCGCGTGCGCTCGTGCACCAGATCGCAAATTTGGATACATATGCTCACATCGCATACTATTTTTACGAGGCGAGGTTAGAATCGTAAAAAATTTTTACATACCTTCTCAATTACGACGAAAAGTAAATGCAAAAGCCAAGAGGGTTCCAGATAAGGGCTGATGAAGGGGTTAATTTTACAGCATTCAAAGCTGTTTTCTCTCTTCCGAAAATATCGTCTGCAAGATATAGAGAGGCGGTGGCAGGGAGAAGGAAATGAGATGCATAAAATGTTCGTGCTTTGCACTTTAACATCTCAACTCTAAATTTCTCTCAGACTATTGCCTCCTTTCGAAATTACCAAAGAGAAAATGTTATCAGAATTCTCATGAAAATGAGAGTCCATAATCTTATTCGCCTCTCTCTTATCAATTTATTTTTGCAAAGGAGGAAGCACGAATAGATTTTTATCATTGGAAGCACTTTCTGCTAGAAGAAAAAGCTAGTAAAGGTGGCTAATTACGAGAGAGAATATTCGAGAGCGAAGTAAAGTTGATACAAAATCTCCTTTTTATGAATTATTTCGACACGAAAAGTTATTAAATCATACATAAAATTTAAAGCCATAAATATAAAATTTATGTTATTGCACCCACTTCCTCATGCAATGCAAATGAGAGATATTCTTAAGAGATATTTTGTATTTTTTTTCTAAAATGTTGCAAAAAATTCTGCAAAATTTCTAGAAGAAAAATCCCCATAAAGATGTTTATTTGTCAAGAATTTTTTTTTCTGTAATTCAATTTTTTTGCTTCGTTCTTTTAGAGGCTTATAAATGAAGTTATAAGAATTCCATGGGTATTTATACGGCATTTTAAGGGCTACTAATCTATGATTTTTAATTTATAAATATATTATCAAGACAAAATTTTTAGAAGCACGATGATTTTTTGGAATTGTCTACTAAGCCATAACTGTAATATAAAAATAACGATTGTTATTTTTCCAAAATATTTTTACTTCCTCGTATATAAAATATACAAAAAGAAAGCATTGTAATCGGTAAAAAATTCGAATTCATTTTGGTAAATCTCCACATTTCACACCTCCCTGAATCCAAAAATTACTTTTTGGAATTACCTCTTTCTTGTCTGTGAACATGCTAAATCAAAACCAGTCTATATAAAACTCTGCTAACTCAAAAACAGTCTATTTCAAACTCTGCTAACTCAAAAACAGTCTATTTCAAACTCTACTAACTCAAAAAAAGTTTCATATAGCTGTTCTGGTGAAAATGGACAAGTTAATTCGATAACATAATAGTGTAGATAATTATTATTTACATTAATGAAATGTAGATAATAATTTAGTTTGTAATATGTAAAATGTGAAATATGTAGCCAAATCCGTCAAGAGGTTTCACGTCCATCGCTCTGTACTTTCACAAGCATGTAAATATAATAGTAGAGAAACTCAATGATTGAAATATATGGAACTCTATATGGGATTTTACGACTACAGTTATGGTTCTGCGCCCAATTTTTGGTTATAATCAATTGGTGAAAAGGTGTCCAAAATGCAGATTCAGTTTTCTAGTTCTTGCATATAGTTCTCATTTCAGCGATTGATTGGAAAAAAGTCTTTCAAATATATTTTCGTGATTATTGTTCAACAATGACTTGTTATTATTAATATACATTTATTAGAAAATATGGAAGAAATTTTTAAGGAAAGCACTCTTTCTGATTTATTTTCCATGCAAATACTTTGTATAGATAA
Source organism: Argiope aurantia (assembly GCA_026543865.1). Classification (NCBI taxonomy): domain Eukaryota; kingdom Metazoa; phylum Arthropoda; class Arachnida; order Araneae; family Araneidae; genus Argiope; species Argiope aurantia. The sequence goes on along the minus strand of JAPMOR010012122.1, from coordinate 16,795 downwards.
GCTAAATTTGATCTGAAAACTGTAGGTATGATATGTGTTTTTCTATTGTATGTTGTCCTAAAGTGTCTTAGGTTTTGCTGTGTATGATTTTTTTTATATATACATCTATATAATAATGGTGATATACAGTTTTGTTTATTGTCATTCAGAAAATATTTTGCCAAATTGAAAAGGTAAAAGGATTGAAATACTCCATTTCCGACTTAGATAAGTCATCATTTGCAACAAATTATATAATCTTGATTTACAGGATACACGGTAACATATAGCCAAACTGAAAAAATAATAAAAAAGATTCAAAGTAATATTTTCGATGAAAACATGTTATTATTTTCAAGTAATTAATGGATTCTCGATTTACACGATACAGGGTAAAATATCTAGCCAAATTTAAAAGACCTATTGAAATACCCAAAGCAACATTTAAAACACATATATTTTAACATTTGCAAGTCATGGATGAAATTTGATGTACACTATACAGGTAAAATCTAGCCAATTACAACGAATGATAGAAAGATCCGAATTAACATTTTTAACAAGTAATTAATAAAACTTAGTTATTATCAAGTAATTAATGAAACTTAGGGTAAACGGCACAAGTTGGTATACAGTGGCTCAAACAATTGTGAGTGCACCTTACTTTTACTTGATAAATCCGACTTTCAATATAAATAAAACATTACCGAGAAGTGCAAACATGTTTTCACTTTTACACACGACAAATAATTTAATTTAAAGTAAAAATAAAGAACAATTAACGAGAAATTTCTAAATTGAAAAGTTTCAGAAGCATTTAAAAAAACATACGCAGGTTTTTGCCTCAAAAAAATTGAGAATACACCAATGAAATTCTTGTAATATCACGCATAGAAAGAACGTGTCAGTATTTAGTTGCATGTCTTTTGGCTTTTATAATGGCCTCTAAAAGTAGTGGTGCCGATTCGACCAATGTTTGGTGGTATATGAAAATATTTTACCCCATTCTTCTTGCACCACTTGTTTTAAATGGGTTTTGTTTCTAATTTTGAGTTTATGAACCACTATTTCGAATGTGGCCCACAGATATTCAATGGCATTGATGTCGGGGTACTGTGGTGGTGTGTGTAAATGCTGTTTACAATGAATAAGGCACCGCATTTTTACATTACGTACTTTTTGTTTGGATCGTTGTCCTGCTGAAAAATGAAATATCCCTCTAAACCCAAATTTTTAGTACTTTCCTTTAGATTAAGTAACGAAGTACTTTCCTTTAGATTAGCGAAGTATATCCAAGTAAGCCATATGACTCCTAATGCCATCTTTAAGAATTAAATTTCCTCTCCCGGATTTAGCCATACAACCTCAAAGCATGACGGAGTCACCGACATGTTTAACTGTAGGAAGGGTGTAAATTTTTTGGATAAAAAAAAAAAAAAATAGGCTTTCTTTATATGGTGCGACTGGTGTCACTGCCAAAAATATTGAATTTTTTTTCATCACTAAATATAACTTAAGCTATTAAACTTATTGGTCTTCGATTGATGAGCTTTTGTATAATTTAAACGCTTTTTCTGAATTTGCAATCTGATGAACGGTTTCTCTCTAACAATTCGATTTTTATTGCCAGCTTGTCTATTACATTTCGCACAGTTTCAGCACTTACACTTCTGCCTATGATTTGAGAAATTCCTGCAGCAAGTTTATGAACTATACGGTGTCAGTAATCTAAAGGAAAGTGCTAAAAATCGAGTTTAGATGAAAATTTCATTTTCCAGCAGGACAGTGACCCCAAACAGAACGCACGTAACGTCAAAATGCGGTGTTTTTTTCATTGTAAAAAGCATGTACACATACCACCGCAGTACCCCGACATTAATGCCATTGAATATCTGGGCACCACACTCGAAATAGTGGTTAAAAAACACAAAATTAGAAACAAAACCCATTTAAAACGTTTGCAAGAAGAATGGGGTAAAGTATCTTCAGATACCCCCAAAAATTGGTCGAATCGGTACCAGGACGTTTAAAGGCCATTATAAAAGACATGCAATTAAATATTGTAGTGAAAATTGTTCCTTTCAACCAAGCACATCTGGCTCAGTCGGCTGAACGAAGCATCTCATATCGGAGCGGAAGGTTGCGGGTTCGAGTGCAATCGAGGTGAATTGTCAGAAATTGATTTTTAATTTCAATTTACTTTATGTCAAAGTTATGTTAATTATGTAAATTTATGTTGATTATTCTAATCTGTTATTTATGTAAATTCCCAATTTTCTGCGATCCTTCAAATTCTAGAAGATTCTTCAACTGTATATAAGTAGTTTCTCAATCAGTTAGATGGGTAATAGAATCTTCAGTTGATCTTGAGTGTGTTCATTTCTATTGGACTTACTACATTCATCTCATCTACGCGACAATATTGACAGTTTCATTCTCTGCGAGATGTTACAAAAGTTTCACTGGTGTATTCTCAATTTTTTGAAGCGAAAATCTGCGTATGTTTATTTAAAATGCTTCTGAAATTTTTCAGTTTCGAAATTTTTCGTTGATTTTTTTTTACTTTAAATTAAACCATTTGTTATGTGTAAAAATAAAATCATGTTTACATTTCTCGGTAATGTGTTATTTATATTGGAAGTCAGATTTATCAAGTAAAAGTAAGGTGTACTCTCAAATGTTTGAGCCACTGTATGTATATATATATAGATATATTTTGTAACTGTTGCCTTACAATGCCTTATTTACTATGCAATTTAATTACTTTATAAATTAATTTATTTAATTATCAGTTCATTTATAAAAAATTAAATTCATTTTCATACAAAAGGCTCCATCTGCTGATGATTCTGAAAAAAATTTATTTCAAGATTTCATATTTAAAACAATTTGAGTTAATTAATCGAAAAATAAGTTAAATAAGTCGAAAATAAGAAGTTATAAGTCAAAAGTAATAAAATAATTTTTTTTTTTTTTTTTTTTTTTTTTTTTTTTTTAGCATTTTAAAAAATAATGCAAGGAAGCATTTATCCAAAATAGAAAAGTTGTTAGAAAATGTCATAGTAACATTTTTGATGTCAACTTGTAATAAAACCAAACTTGAAAACATTATGAAAGTAATTTTTTTAATGTGTATACTTATGTGTTCTGAATAAAAACACTTTACATACTATGAAATTTAATTACTTTATAAATTAACTGATTTAATTATTAGTTAACTTATGAAAAAATGATATTCATTTTCATACAAGTGGCTCCACCTGCTTGTGATTTTAGAAAAAATGTTACTTCATACATATAGTAATTTATAGATTAATTAATCGAATATAAGTAAATAAATCGGAAATAAGAAATTGTGAGTTAAAAACAAATAAAATAAAAAAATTTACTTTTTAATATTTTTAAAAAGAACACTTCTAAAAACTAGAAAGATTTTCAATCTAAAACCATATATGTAAATAATTTTAAAATATTTTTCACGTAAATTATATTCTGAAAAATATTCCTAGTACTTGAACACGACAGCAGTACTTTTTTTAATCAGAAAACCCTCAATTTCTCATTCCATTGAATTTTGAAAAAATCAAATGAATCTTTTCAAATGCATGAAATATTTCTTTACTTATTCATGTTTCCGACAAATTTGGATTCGTCATTTCGAAGGCAATATAAAATAAGAAACAAAAATGTCTTTACCTCTCATTTAAAATCAAATATTAAAATAAAAAATAAGCAATCCATCGAAGAAGATAGACTTCCTCCTTTTACGCATTCAATTTCGAACACATCTTCAAAAGGAAATTATTCATAAATATTCTACTGAAATTCTGCAGTGAAGAACGACAAAACTTAACTAGAAGGTCGGAAAAAGAAGAAAGAAAAAGGTAGAAAAATTATCCAATTCATGCATCATGCCTGGGATCGATGCAAACCATCTGTACTTAACGCCACAAAATATGGTCCGAAGAAATTCCCGCTTTCCAGAAATAGAAACACATCAGGACGACTCAATTATTCCCTTTTGCTGCAAAAATTCCTTCCTTTTGATCTCTGGAACGAATATTTAAAACTAAAATAAGTAAGTAAAGTTTCTTTCCAGTGGCAGCATCGCATAATTTTTGAATTTTAGTGAAGGTATTTTGTTATGATTTAAACTTCAAAGTTGTTTGGATGAAGGGCTTTTTTTTTTCGCTGTCACAATTTGATTTGCAAAAATCAATGTTCGTTTCCGATAGAAATTTTGGAAGGATTCACAGTTACTTATGAAAAAAAAAAAATGTAGTGAATGCTAAAAGATTGGTGGGTGGTTGGAAATGTTTTGAAACTGCTTGTAGATTACACTGAGTGAATATTTTTTAAATGCTTCGAGAACTTGATATAGATGTACGCGATGCTCTACTTCAAGCACATTAATATTACATTCATATTATAATAGTATGTAACTTTATATTAAGCAAGGAATTTTTATTAAAAATTTCTTGCCTTAAGATTTACTTTTCAAATTTTTTATTTCTAATAAATTATAAAACTTACTGACTAAACTTACTTTGTAACTATTTTGAAATGCTTTTTTAATCAGTGGGAATTAGTCGCATACTCTCTAATAAAGATATTGTTACGAAATTTCTTTACCGGGGTTCGTTTGGATAGTGGGAGTGATATGGTGTGTGGAACGATCAATCAGCAGACGGCAGTAGAAAATAAAGCAACGACGTTTATTTACACGAAGACACACAGGACAGCACAAAGCGACAACTATATACAGCATAGAGACGACTATCTTCAGCCTAGACGTGTAGCATACAACAGCATACAACCAGAATCTACTGCAAACAGTAGCGCACAGCTCAGCTCAGCACGAGCTTGACTCCGTCGCTTACGACTCATCCGCTCCGTCTTCAGACTTCTCCGACTCTCGAACTCCTACTGCCTTCTACCTTCGAACTCGGACTACTGGCTTTTCCGCTCCGTCTTCGGACTACTCGTCGTCTTCGACTACTGGCTTCGTCGTCTCCCTGGCAGCGGCAGCCGCAGCCCCTTTTATAGGTCTCAGGAGGCGGGGCTAGAAGCCTCTCAACCAATCAGGAACGTTCGCGGCGTATCTCGGTTCCTACTGGACGGATCGGGAAAATTCTCGAAGTTTCGGGTATTATCTATTTTGGCGCCAAATTCGCCAAATTAGTCGCCAAATGGTCGCCAAGTTTGTCACCAAGCTCTGGGACCTCCGACGCGCTAGTCCCATTCAGATGACTGTAAAACTTTCTTTCTATTGATGGAACAAACTATGCTGGGAAGCCGAATTGCAGGTTTGTAACAATATTATCCCAGAGAACGCCTCGAATGGCGTTGGAGTACAACAGTTATGAAATATTAACTTTTGGCCTGAATTTCTGAACCTATCGTGTTATCTTTGACGAATTTTTTGTTTATGAATCACTGGCATGCAATTAATGCTATCTAAAAACTGAATTTGTCTTTTAGACTCGTTTTTCTCTAACGATTGAAACAAAAATTTGAAGCAGAACTGCAATTGTACTCACAAGATCCAGTACCAAATTTGATATACATAATTCATTGCGTCTTTGAACTATCACATTTACATGTTTTTGGAAGCACAGACGAACAGACGGTCAGTCCGTAGTTGGATTCGTCTAAAAATTTGAAAACTATATTCACTATAGATATTAATTCTGCGCATCAAATTTTATATACAATGCCTTGTTCTTTTTGTAATTATCGTGTTAAATTATATTGGAACAATCTGACTGAAAACTTCCCTTGAGCGGAATTTGATGAAAATTTGATAGACATCTAAATATTTGGTAAAAAGACCGTCATCTGGTATATCAACCGTCTATCACAAAGAGCTTTTGAGTAACCTTTGTCACATATAGACAAGCGGATATTTTCCAAAATTGTATTTTTCGAACTCAGTGACATGATAAACGTGGAGATTCGTCAAGATCTCGCATTTGAATTTTCTGACGATTGCTATATTTTCTCTGTATAGGATATACCATAAAGTAATAAAACACTAAAACCAATTAAAGAAATTAAAGCATATGAGGATAACATAAAATCATAAGAGGTTGAAGTGGTGATAGAAATTCTCTATAGAGAGCTCCCATTTAATCTGGCTCTGAATGCGTTTTATTGGTCCGAATGAGATAAAAATTGAGCTACACATAATTCAAATAGTGCTCCTAATATTTATTAAATAAATAAATAAAAATATTACTAAACTCCACTTATAAGTATCGTGGTAATACACATAAGACATTTAATATGCTTTATAAATGTTAAATAATATATATATATATATATATATATATATATATATATATATATATATATATATATATATAACCCTTAAAACTGCCATTCTTGAATTC